>MU191010.1:9864-36605 GCA_016904865.1 Pissodes strobi | reverse complement strand
ACGATTTCATTTCAGTAGGGAATAACGCCCGTTTTCCCTTTTTAAATCTATAATTTTACCTAATATTTGTACAATTTCTAATATTGTGAACTGAAGAAATCGCACGACATTTCAGTGTGGCTCTTTTAGGGTATAACGCTCGTTTTCCCTTTTTAATATATATAATTTTACCTAACATTTGTACAATTTTATTTGTGAACTGAAGAAATCGCACGATATCATTTCAGTAGGGAATAACGCCCGTTTCCTCTTTTTAAATCTATAATTTTACCTAATATTTGTACAATTTTAATATTGTGAACTGAAGAAATCGCACGACATTTCAGTGCGGCTCGTTTAGAGAACAAAGCTCGTTTTCCCTTTTTAAATCTATAATTTTACCTATTATTTGTACAATTTTATTATTGTGAACTGAAGAATTCGCACGACATTTCAGTGCGGCTCTCTTAGGGAGTAACGCTCGTTTTCCCTTTTTAATATTATAATTTTACCTAATATTTGTACAATTTTATTTGTGAACTGAGGAAATCGCACGATTTCATTTCAGTAGGGAATAACGCCCGTTTTCCCTTTTTAAATCTATAATTTTACCTAATATTTGTACAATTTTATTATTGTGAACTGTAGAAATCGCACGACATTTCAGTGCGGCTCTTTTAGGGAATAAGGCTCGTTTTCCCTTTTTAATATATATAATTTTACTTAACATTTGTACAATTTTATTTGTGAACTGAAGAAATCGCACGATATCATTTCAGTAGGGAATAACGCCCGTTTTCCCTTTTTAAATCTATAATTTTACCTAATATTTGTACAATTTTATTATTGTGAACTGAAGAAATCGCACGACATTTCAGTGCGGCTCTTTTAGAGAATAACGCTCGTTTTCCCTTTTTAAATCTATAATTTTACCTAATATTTGTGCAATTTTATTATTGTGAACTGAAGAAATCGCACGACATTTCAGTGCGGCTCTTTTAGGGAATAACGCTCGTTTTCTCTTTTTAATATATATAATTTTACCTAATATTTGTACAATTTTATTTTGAACTGAAGAAGTCGCACGATTTCATTTCAGTGCGGCTCTTTTAGGGAATAACGCTCGTTTTCCCTTTTTAATATATATATAATTTTACCTAATATTAGTACAATTTTATTATTGTGAACTGAAGAAATCTTACGATTTCATTTCAGTGTGGCTCCTTTAGGGAATAACTACCGTTTTCCCTTTATAAACAATAAAACAATAGGTAATATTTAACTAAAATAGCCTACCCGTAGGCTTATCGCTGGAACTAGTCGATTCACTGTCTTGTATTTTGTTTAATTGCTCCTGAATTTCACGTAAATGTCTTTTGAAACGTTTTATTTCATCACTTTTATCAGTGCGTGAAAAATCGCTCGATCGTTTAGGCATTTTGCTAAACCTGAAGTGCCGACGAGCACGAAAAACGGAATGAGTTACGCATCGACTAGGAGACGTAGAGCAGTGAGTCATGCTTTTTTTGAGGATTTTAAAAAAAATCGTGCTAACGAGTAGGTTTTACTTCCCCTACTTCCGCTGAATAGCCGCTACTGGTTGATACTTGTCCCCGAAACTACCAACACCCTGTATATATTAAAATATAATATATTTAAAGTTTAGGGAAATCTAATCAACTTTTGTATTAAACTTTTTTTGGTACACCCCGTAAATTCTGAGATAGGATATCATCCCATAATAAACGGGCCACCCTGTACAGGGTGTCCCAAATTCGAACCTCATCATTGGGATCTCGGGAACTAGAAGAGTTACGAGGTCGGTTAAATGGAGGCAAAATTGCGCGATTAGACTCGGGAAGCAGGGTGAAAGGAACGGGGCAATACGGGTGATTTTTGAGGATGAAAATAGGAAGAAGGAAATGATAAAATCCAAAAATAAGTACAACCTGCAATGTAAAGGTTTAGAATACAACAACAATAATAATAAAATCTATTTGAATCATGAGTTAACTAAAACAAATTTCGAACTGTTCAAGGACGCAAAAACCTTTAAAACAAATTATGATTACAAGTTCCTATGGGTAAGTAATTCCAACATCTTCTAAGAAAGGATGAAAACTCAGAGAGTGTGCAGGTTGAGAGTAGGGAGCAAATAACGAAATTAAAAAAATAGCAATTTCGATGAATATTCAGAGTATACGGAATAAATTGGATGATGTGCAGGGATTTGTAATGAACAATTACTGCGATATATTGGTATTGATGAGAGAGAGGTTTTTCTATTTAATATACGTAATTATAAGGCTGATGTGCATTCCTGTAACCCAACCAGGGGAGGTGGCGTTTCAATTTACGTAAAAGAAGACATTAACTACGTTGAAATGGAAAAATCGGATTGTGAATAAATTGGTGGTGTGTTGGTACAGGTGAACTAAAATTAAAGGTCAGTGTTATTTACAAACCAACATCGCATGATAATGGTGTATTCTTAACAAAACTGGAATCAATTATAAAACAATATCCAAAAAATCATTTGATAGTTGGAGACTTTAATATAGATTTACTAAGTAACAATGATGTAACTAATGATTATGTAACTTTGTTAACATTTAATAATTTTAAGGTGGTTAATACTATTGATGAAGTCGGTGCTACCAGAGTTACAGATCACAGTGCAAGTCTCATAGATCATGTATTATTAGATCAATATACAAGGATAAATTGCTCAGTCAAGGTTACAAATAATTCTCTCTCTGATCATAAATTGCTGTGTATAACTATCGATAATAATATTAAGGTTTATAAGCCAAAAAAAAATTATGATACTAAATTAGTTGATTATGAAAAATTTAAGTCATTATTTAGGCATAGGATTAATAATGTGAATGTTGAATCATTTGGGCCGCTGATAGATTTAATTAAAATATGTAAAACTGAATCAGAATATGTAAAAATAATTAGAATTCGTAAAAATAATGATTGGATCAATAAAGAAATACTCGAATTGATGAAACAGCGTGATAATCTCTATGATTTGCTAATAAAAAAATCGGGGTAATTTACAAATTAATACAGAATTTAAGAAAATTAAAAATAAAGTCAACAATAATAAAAAGGATTTAAAAAATCGTTATTTTCAAAACAAATGGAAACATAGAGGAACTAATTTGAAAAAACAATGGAATTTTATTAATCAGTTTATAAAAAATAAATCAACGGAAACAAATATTAGCTCATTAAACATTAATAATCTAATACACACACTGGCATAATTAGGGGAACGGGCAAAATTTAAACTAAGTTTGACTTCAATTTTCTCTTGAACCCTTCACTCGATTCTGACTTTTTTTTGTTAAATTGTAGCCTGGTTCTTTAAGAATACGTTAGAGATAATGCTGATTTTCAACAATAATTGGTCCTAAGGTCATATACAGGGCTAAAAAGAAAGTAATGTTTTTTTGTCAATTTTTGGGACATTCTGTAGAGTGAACTATTGAAATTCGATATCATTCGATAATGCCAAGTTAAAGATTAATCCTTTCTGAACATTTTATTTTTTTATTCACTCTGGTACCGCGAATATTAAGAATGCTACAGGGTTTTGTTAAAAATAGTACTTTTTATGGGTAGATGAATTTCCCTTAATTTTTGTAGAGTGAACGAATGATATTTGATATCATTCGATAATGCCAAATTAAAGATTAATCCTTTCTGAACATTTTCTTTTTTTATTCGCTCTGATCTCTCGAATATTATGGATGCTACAGGGTTTTGTTAAAAATAGTGAATTGGCCTACTTTTTAAGGGTCAATCAATTTTCATTAATATTTGATATTGTAACAAGCAAATTTTGGAGAGGCGGCGTGCGACGTTCAAATGGGCGAGGACGTGACAACCCTGGAAAACGAATGGCGCAGTATGGTGTTATATAATACGGAGTATATAGATAGATTAGAAATAAGGCGTAGAAATAGTTATTGTACGATAGCAGAGTCGACTCATGGCGTTATGTAATTATGATGACTATACTGGCGAAGTTTTAAGGTGTAAGGCGGAAATATTAGTGGCTGTATAATATTGGCGAAATAAAACGTGTTTACTAAAAACTAATCGTTTACAGATCAGAAGTCGGGATAACGAATTGTGTTATTTGTTGTGGAGAACGGTCAAATACGCGATTTCGGCGAGTTAAATCGCAGTGGCATCTTCTTCTTTTTTTTGTGTGAGTGGCGATATCACAAAAACTCATAACAAAAGGCGGGCGTTTGTTGCTATCCTTGACAGTGGATTGACATTTGGCGATTTTTCAGATATTCACAATAATAATAAAGAAGTGTGTGCTAATTAATTAGTGATTATTGTAAAAATTGTGGCGTATTTTAACTGTGTTTATTGGCATTGGTGTTTAAAAGGCGTTTTTCAAGTGGCAGAAGTGACGAGTTAGAGCTCGATTACGAGTTGGAATTGAGCGACGGTGACCACGGCGAAGGCGATTCGGCGATGGAAGACGAAACAGTCTCCATGGTACATGAGCTATTGAAAGGCGGTTTGACAACTAGTATCCAGCAGATTGTGGCGGCCGAAATGGCAAGGGCGGCGAAGCAAAAGGCGGCCGAAATGGTAAAGGCGACGAAACAAAGGGCGGCCGTTAGTACTGGCGGTACCAAGGGCATCAGAAAAGGCGATAAATCAGGTGAGAGCGCTCCACAGGCGGTAGTAGAGCATGCTTGTAGCGAGAAGGCGGACTCCGCTTGCAGTTTGGGCTGTATGGGGTCAAGGGCAAGGGCAGGCGGTGACATTCTTGACCCTTTCCATCCTGACAGTCGGGACTGTAACGTAGTCAGGTGGTTGAGCAAAATTGATCAGTTGGGCGATATTCATGAATGGTCGAACTATGAGAGAGCGTACTTTATGCAGGCGAAATTGCGAGGCGCAGCAAGGGGCTGGTTTAATCGGCTCGATGAATATGACCTCTCATGGGAAGACTGGAAGGCGGCTCTTAGGAAGGCGTTTCCTAGAGTGCATGACTTTGCTCAGCTGCTCAAGGAGATTATAGCGAGGGTTAAATTGGACGGCGAAACCATGACCCATTATTATCATGATAAAATGGCGTTGATCGAAAGGTGTGGGCTTTCAGGCACAAAGGCGCTTTCGTATCTGATTGACGGTCTACCTCTCGATCTACAGGCGAATGCGAGGGCATTTGGTTGTTCTTCCCCTGGCGACTTGTATACTGGCTTTCTTTCCTCTTTTGACAGATATCGGCGTCCATCAACTGATATTGTGAAATTGGAGGGGCAAGGAAGTCCAGGATCATGCGCAGGCGAAGGCGATGAAGACTTTGCGGTCTTCTGAGGCGATTCTCAAATTGAGAGAGGCGTTTGGCGAATTTTGGATATCCAAGGCGTACTATTTCCAACTGCTGGCGCAGGCTGGCTTTTACGAGCAAGGCGTTTACTGACTTTTTGGCGAGGCGAGGTGTAAAACACCGAGGGCGAAAGGTTAGGTTGAAAGGTGCATGCAAGTGAGTCTGACTGGAGAGGTGCAAAGGGCGAATGGTCAGGTTGAAAGGTGCATGCAAGTGAGTTTAACTGGCGAGGTGCAAATGGCGAATGCTCTGTTGGCGAAAGGCGAGACCTATGGCGATTTAAGGTCCAAAGTTCTTTTGAGATAGCAAAAGGCGAGTGAGAACCTGACAAAGGCGTAATATAAAGGTGACTGATAAATGGTGAATGATAAAAGGCGTAAGGTTGCAACCGCAGGCGAAACCCTTAGTGTAGGCGATTTGGCGAATGCACAGATCGATAAGATCTGGTTGATTTACTGGCGAGTTAAATTAATGAGGGCATTAATTGTTGCAGGATGGCCGAATGTAACAAGCAAATTTTGGAGAGGCGGCGTGCGACGTTCAAATGGGCGAGGACGTGACAACCCTGGAAAACGAATGGCGCAGTATGGTGTTATATAATACGGAGTATATAGATAGATTAGAAATAAGGCGTAGAAATAGTTATTGTACGATAGCAGAGTCGACTCATGGCGTTATGTAATTATGATGACTATACTGGCGAAGTTTTAAGGTGTAAGGCGGAAATATTAGTGGCTGTATAATATTGGCGAAATAAAACGTGTTTACTAAAAACTAATCGTTTACAATATGTTAGAGACCATTAAATCTAAATTTTTTATGACATCAAGTTTCATTCGTGATAGTGTTACCGTTATCTATACAGAGATAAATAAACACGCTCCAATTTATGCACTAAAGCAGAAATTGGACCAGTCCTAAGCCTGGATCAAGTGTGAAGAAAGGAAGGAAAATATTATTTCACAAAATGGAAAACATAGAAGGGACTTTTATTTATCCGTGTATTAGTAACGGTAACACTGTCAGGAATGAAACTTATTACCATAAAAATTTTTAGATTTAATGGTCTCTATAACATACCAAAGATTAACGAAAATTCATTGACCCTTAAAAAGTAGGCCAATGCACTATTTTTAACAAAACCCTGTAGCATCCTTAATATTCGAGGTATCAGAGTAAATAAAAAAAGAAAATGTTTAGAAAGGATCAATCTTTAATTTGGCATTATCGAATGATATTGAATTTCATTCGTTCACTCTATGGAGTGTTCCAAAAATTGACAAAAAACATTACTTTTTTTGAAGCCCTGTATATGACATTAAGATCAATTTTTTAAAATCAGCAAAACCTCTAACGAATTCTGAAAGAACCAGGCTACAATATAACAAAAAAAAGTCAAAATCGAGTGAAGGGTTCAAGAGAAAATTGAAGTCAAACTTGGTGTAAATTTTGCCGGTTCCCCTAATTATGCCGGTGTGTGTAGTTGAGGATACAGATGACATAGTGAATAGTTTGAATGAACATTTTGCAGCAGTAGGGGAAAACATTGTTACAGAAATTAAAAATGAAATCAACTCACGGCCAAACTTTGTTGGAAGTGAAGAGATTTATTGTGAAAATAGCGAGGGGTAAACCGCAGTGGAAATGTAGTGTACAAACAAGTGGAAATTAGTGGAAATGAAAGTGGAAATGTGTGGAAATATGTGGAATTTAGGTGGAAATTAGTGGAAATATGTGGAATTTAGTGGAAATATGTGGAATTTAGGTGGAAATTAGTGGAAATATGTGGAATTTAGGTGGAAATTAGTGGAATTCATGTGGAATTTAGGTGGAAATTAATGGACATTATGTGGAAATACCTGGAAATTATTGGAAGCATATGGATCATTCCAAAAGTAGATTTCTTAAATTTGTGACTACCTACATCGAGGGGCCAACCACTGATGGTATTTTGGTGTACACTGGCTTGGTATTTTTGGAATTATTTCGGTATTTTTTGGTAATATTTGGTATTATCTGGTAATATTTGCTATTATCTGGTAATATTTGGTATTATATAGTCATATTTGGTATTATCTAGTAATATTTGGTATTATATGGTATTTTGTCGGGTATTATTGGCATTTTGACTGGTATTTTATGGTATTTCTTGTACAATTATCTAATATGAGCATGCGCAATAACTATGCATAATTCACAAGGCACATGTCGCAATGTTGCAACTCCCTGTTCGCTGTCCTAAACGGTGTTGCCAAATGCCCGATAATTATCGGAATCTATCATAATTTTTGCTTGATCCTGATAATCGATAATTGCCCACTATCCAATGCTCAATCAACCATAATTTTTAAATGCAAGAAGCTATATTCGGAAAAAAATTCCAATGGTAATAATAATAATAATAATGAGCTCTTTATTTCCAACAGGCAAACGTCCAATTACAGGAAATTCACATAAGAATTAAGAGCAAGTAATTCACAAAAAATATTCTTATACAAAGAAAAATAATAAAATATAAAATAAATAATAGTTATAATTAAAATAAACTAGCAAATTAAACTAAGACTAAATATAAGGAATGTAGATGAACCTTGAGAGGAACGAAACCGATCAAGAACTTTACGAATAACGCAAAGTAAGTTAGGGAAACTAAAAAAACAAAATAAGCCAAACTATGAAGTGACAAAGAAGAAAGAAATGAAAACAAGGGAAATACAGATGAACAATGAAGATGAAGAATGCGGAGATACAGTTAAGGTGGGAAACCCGAGGCGAAACCAGATGCCTCACGCAGATGTTTCAGGACCTTAGACAAGTTGCTGGTATGTATATGAGAGACGTTTGATACAAGATTGAAATTTTTGCACATGTTGTGAATGGGGCACTGGTATAGAATATTAGATCTCGCCAATCTCAGACTGAGCGCGGGTTGTTGTTTAGCTGCTAAACGCTGTACATGAAATGCTATACTTTTCAAAAGAAAGGGACATTTGATCACATCATGGAGAAGCGTATAAAGGAATGTCAGCGAATTGTATCTGCTTGCAGACAGCGACAGTTTCCTGAATCTAGACAACAAAAAGTTATGATCAAACCCTCGGTCTGGGTAAATACCGTTCTCTTTGAACATAAGATACGTGAGAAGTCGCCTCTGCACAACCTCCAACGAATCAATGTGGCGATCATACCACGCGGACACCATACAAGTGATCCATAATCCAGCCTTGGTCTAACGAAGGAGTTATAAAGCAGTTTGATAACAAAGATGTTGGTAAAATTTGTGCAGGATAATCTCGAATATTTTGGAGAAGTTACATGGAGATAGGACGATAATTCTCAATAACTATTGGATCGCCCTTCTTATGCATGGGACAGACTATTGCAACTTTCCAGGTTTCAGGAAACATGCCCAGTTCCAGGATCAGATTGAAGATATGACACAGGGGCTCGCACAAAACGATGGAACAGTCTCTAACAATGAAGTGGGATGCCGCCTAGGCCAGGGGTGATTTTGTTTTAAAGTTATTTGCTTGCTACAACTATATCATCAGTAGTTATTGGCGGAACGTCGATGCTATCGGAATACTGAATTAACGGATCAATCTTTGCAGGCTGGTGGGAATATTTGTACACACTTTGAAAATAGTTGGAAAGCATCGACACATTGGGGTCCGTGGTAAGAGTGATTAGTGTCTTTCATAGTGGCTGGAATACGGGATTGCTTTGAATAAAAGACCAGAAGTTTGATGGATCAGAAGTTATGATTGTTTCGGCATGTCGAATATATTTCCTGTATATATTGTCGGGGCTGGATTTAATTAAGCTGCGCAAAGATTTGTATCTGGCGAGGTAAAATGGAGATTTATGGGTTTTAGGCCTTTTCTGTTTTGAATACATTGTCAATGAGTTCCTTCTCCTCATAAAGACTCTGACATGAGTTACCGACATCTGTGCCATTGAGAACAGGCGACCAGTCAGTGTTCGACATTAGCTCATAATAGCTATGAAATTGACTTTTCTGAAATTATTATGGGGTAGATCATCATTGTTTACAGGAAAGTTGCCTATGTGAGGGAGGACCGCTTGAAAATTGATCAGTAAGGATGGATGATACGGATCTTCATTAACAAGTGGTACGTCGTTTTTTTGCACGAAAGTTTTAAAGTTGGCAAAAACTAGATCCCAACAGTGGTGGCTAATGTTAGGTGTATTATTATATTGGCGAAGGTTAAGTATTTCACTGAATCCAGTCAAAAGTCTGTGTTTAGCATTGGGAGGAAGGTTTGTAGTGTAAGAAGGAATATTGAAGTCTCCCAGAATTATTACATTTTTGCTAAACATTATATCTATGGACGAAAGAGCCTCCAGGAAAATTTCTACCTGAATATCGTTAGTAGAAGGAGGTATGTAAACAATCGTAGGTACAAGCAGCAACCACACTATAAAAATCAATTGCTTTGCAACATTCTGGTAACAGCATGTGACGTTATTGAGAAGGAACTACTACCAAAAGTCAATATTTTATAAAAGTAGGTAGCAGCTGAAAGAATTAGGGTTTAATAGTTTAGGTATCTCTCGTGGTATCTATTTAAGACATCTAATAATAACTAACGTGTACGTATTTGTTTATATTAATATTTACACGTTTTGTTTAGAATATTAGTATAATTTTTAACCAAGAAATAACGTTATGAAAATAACAGGACAATAAACAATAAAAATTTTATCCTCTTTCGATTATTAAGCTGAATTTCTAATTTTTTTTTTATGATAGTGACACACATACTAAAGGGAGATCCTATGGCGCTCGACGAGCGGTGTGTGTGCGAAGGTGTTGATTGACAAGGTTCTTGAATCGTTGTAGGTTGTAAATATTTAAAGGTCATCGATTCTAATTTCACGCTCTAAATTCAATTTGTTTAAAATCGCATTGTTCAGCAACGCAAATTTTATTTCCCATCGAGTCGGACCAAACAACTTCAAGCGACGCAGTGCAGTACGAGGGCATTTCCCAAATTAATATACCCAATCGTACTCGTTACCATCAGTCCTGGGACACCCTGTATGTATATGACAAAGGAATAAAACCTCTTTTTCTAAATTCTACTACGTTTTGACATTTATGTATCTACCCTATAAATAATAATATCTAATTAAGCTAATTTAACGTCTCAACTGGAAAAACTCGATAACTTTTTAATTGACTCAAAAGGTTGGTAAATTGAAAAATAAAGAAGTTTGATTCATTAGTCCAACACCCGCTATATTATTTTATAGTTATTTTATAGGTATAAGTTATACCTACATACTTGTTGCGTTCTACGCTATTTTTATAAATAAATATTGTCTGGCAAATGTGTTTGTTTTAACCTCGGATTTACTTATCACCAGATATTATTTGTTAATGTAAATCATCATATAAATAATGAAAAAGTGGAAATAAAGTGGAAACTATTGGACATGTTTGGAAATATGTGGAAATTATATGGAAATATGTGGAATTTATATGGAAATACGTGGAAATGAGTGGAATTCATGTGGAAATATGTGGAATTCATGTAGAAATATGTGGAAATATTATGAAAAATGGAAATATGGTGTACACATTTTCAGATGCGGTTTACCCCTCGCATTTATTAGTTAAAATAATTATTTTATGTTAAAACTGATTATTGGAAAGTATTCACAATAATAAATTTGCGTAAAAAAACATGTGTTTCATATCCTAATTGAGCACAGGGTTTTTGGTAACCATCAAATGAAAAAAGGCGCGATATCTCAAAACAGCAATTTTGCACTTACGGCACTTTCGTTTAGCACGGCAGATATTGTCGCGAGAAAAACCTACATATCGATTTTCATAAAAATATCTGAAATACATAATTTGAACTCGGTTTTAAAGATCATAGATAAAAACTACAATATGGCCTCCAAAATATTTTTATATGTACCGAACCGAGGTATGAACATAGAAGCGCAAAAATAGTTTTTATTTAATATCTTTAAAACTATGAATATGAATCCAAGTATGAATATCAGTATTAATTCAAGATACAGAGGGGCAAACGGTAAACAAGGAAGACAGACAAGATATTGGCAATGAAAAGAATGTATGTGAGGATTTAGAAGGTATTACTGAGTTAAATATTAAGGATCAAAAAGAAACAAAAGGAAGATCGTTCTTTTCTCGGTGTTAAAGTCAATAACAAAGAAATGCTAGTAAAGAAATCCACTTGTTTATTGGCTCTTTTCTAACAAGCTAGGAAAACTTTCAAGCGACCGTCTTCTTCGGTGTAAGACAATGGGGGGGGGGGGGGGGCTTCCTTGAAAAACAAAGTTAAGAAGTAAAAAGAAGATACAATATCAACAAAGGCTCTATTGATATACATTTGGAAAATTATTATGCAGTATGTTATTTACGGACATGGTACATTGGTAGAGTTGTAGAGGAAATTGATAAGAGCTCCAACAAAATTAAATTCCTTAAGTCGTCCCTCGACACCTTCATTTGGCCAAAAGAGAAAAACGAAAACATTCAAATAATGGAAAATAAGTTCACATTTTATGAGCCAATATCACTATTTTTAATATAAACACAGCAAGAGATACATACTATTCCAGAAAGTTAAACATGATTATACAGAGAAATGGACTTTACCAAATTGTACAGAATTTCACAAGGCTTACTCAGAATACAGCAACAATAATTGACCTTATTGTAACTAGCAAAAAGGAATTAGAATATCAGATACATCACACCCCTACAATATCTGACCATGCAATACTAAAAGTAGACTTTCCTAGGATATATATATCAGCCCTCAGAAGTACACTTATCGAGATATGAAAAATTTTAATGAGCTACAGTTTCAGCTTGATTTGATAAGTTGTGACTGGCCCTCTCAGTTAAATGGAGTAGATCAAGCAGCAGATTATTTGGTACAAATAATATTAAATAAATCAAATGTGCATGCACCACTTAAAGAAAGAGAGACAAAATGTAGGTGGGGAAATAACAAATGGTGGACACCAGAACTGTGTCAAGAACTCTCAGATCGAGATAAGAAGTACAAAAAGGCTCTAATAACAAGAACAGAGCAAGACTGGCAATACTATCGAGAACAAAGCAATAGAGTAGTTCATCTGATAAGAGAACAAAAAAGGTACTATTATCAAGAAGAAATTGTTGAGGTCAAGGGGGACTCAAAGGAAGTGTGGAAGTGTCTAAAGAACTTTGTTAATAATAATTGCAGGAGCAAAAATAATCAAGGTATTGTGTTCAATTGCATGCTTAAGAATGAAAATAAAAATATAGCTGAAAAATTCATTATTTACTTTTGCCAAAGACATTAATAGAACACAGGTAGAAGAAATACATAGTAATATTAAAACACCAGAAGAGAACTTTACTCAGTTTAAAACTCCACAAATGGCTGATCTCAAAAAACTAGTAAAAAACTTGAAAAATAAACCGAGCAGTGTGGACGGAGTAAACTCAAAGATTCTGAAATTATCATTTGAAGTGATTGGCGACAAATTTTTGGACCTCATTAACACTAGTCTGGAAAAAGGTTGTTTTCTGAAAAGTAGAAGTTAACCACAATAGTACCTATTGTAAAAGTACGCAGAACTCGGCAGTGTGAAGAATATAGACCAATCAATATGGTGCCAATATACGAAAAAATATTAGAAACTGTGGCAAATAATCAAATGATGGAATATGTGGAGAAAATAAATTACTGACTAATTTTCAAGCTGGATTAGATGAAAACACTCATGTGAAAGTGCACTTCAAACAGTTATTTCCAGATGGAAGTCTGCCCTAAGTGAAGGAAAAGTTGTAGGAGTAGTATTCATTGACTTTCGCAGAGCTTTTGAGACAATAAACAGAGAGTTGCTCATCTTAAAATTACAAAAATATGGTCTAGAAGGTAGTGTCTTAAAATGGTTCACAGAATATCTTCAAGAAAGAAGTCAACAAACAAAATACAATGGCGAAGTATCTACAGTTAAAGAAAATAAGCATGGGGTTCCCCAAGGGACAGTCATGGGACCGGACTTGTTTGTGCCATACATCAATGATATTGTTAATGTCATTAATAACTGTGAATTACAGCTCTTTGCTGATGATACAATCCTATTCATTGAAAGTGAGAATATAGAGAATATGGTTCAAAAAAATTAATGAAGATTTAATTAGACTGTATAAACGGCTGTGTAGTAATAGTTTAAGCATAAATGTAAATAAAACAAAAGCTATGATTCTTAAAAATAGATATAATATGACAGATACATACAATCACAGTGATATTCTAATAGATAACAAGGAAATTGCGCGAATTAAAGAATTTAAAAGTTTAGGAGTTGCCATAGATGAAAACCTAACCTTCTCGCGTTAAGCAAATTATATAATAATAAAAGTTGCAAAAAAATAATTATTTATGTAAAATAGGTAATAATTTAAGTTCTTGGTCTAAACTTCTAATCTTCAAAACTAAAATAAAACTTTTCATCGTTTATTCAATCATGACTGACCCTGCAGAAAGGTTCGTATTCAGATGCTGTGCAGCTAAAACTCATAGGTATTATTGTTGTGCAGTTTGCTTAGGGATTTTTCATTTAAGTTGTCTGGAAAGAGACTTCAGACACCACATAAAAATTGGCGAAAATAAAGTTTATTGCACTGTAAAATGTCTCGATGAGGCTAATTCTAACAGTAACAACAAACAGCAGCTAAATGAGGCTCTGAACAGGATTGATCTTCTAACGGAAACCAAACATTCCCTTAAGAAACAGTTGTCCAAAAAGGATCTAGATTTTGATGGTCATATGGAAGAAAAAGAAGAACTTATTGCTTCGCTTCGTGCAGAAGTTGACAGACTGACTCAGGAAATTTACAACAGTGAAACGTATCTGACCAAACAAAAGCAAAAAACCCAAGAATTTGAAGACCTGCCCTTGAACAGGAGAAGAAAATGGTGGAAACTCTAAATCAAAAGCGAAATGAAATTGACAACTTGAGGTATGAGATACAGCAACTAATCTCAAAAAATTCCACTTTACAAATTAGTGTTAATAACCATTTGGATAGAGTTAACCAGCTTAACAATGAACTCAGTGATCTGAAGTCCATTAACCAGAGTATGCTAGAGTCTATCAAAGTACTAGAGGCAGATAATTTTTCAGGATGTGAGGAGATCAAACGTCTTAGGCTGGTGAACCAATCGCTCAATGAACCAACACCTACATATAACTATCATGATGCTTCTGTGCAGACTGAAACTACAACTACAACTAATGCTACCACTACACCTATGAGGCAAGAAGACGGCTACTTAAACACACAGAGTTCTTCAGCTGCATTACCCCCAGGTGACAGTGAAAATTGCAACTCTTTTAATCCTAATTCTCACCAAAATCTAAATTGCAATAGGAAAATTCTTATTTTAAGTGATCAAAAGGGTTACAATTTAAACTATTTGTTAAACGATCTTTTGCAAAACTCCTGTATTGAATCAATTTTTAAGCCATACGCTATGTTTCTTGATGTAATTAAAAGTATTGTTGACTTAACGAAAGAGTTTACCCTACGTGATTATGTAATTATTGTTGCCGGTTTTAACGACCTGAATAGGAATAAAACACCTCTTTTTAGAGAAATAAATAATTTGTTGACACAGCTTGGACATACGAATATTATAGTACTATCAGTACCCTATAATTTAAACTCAAATAATTATAGACTCAATAATTTAATATATAGATTTAACACACATATGTACAACTATTTAAAGAAACTAAATTCGTATGTTCCAGGAAATTTTTGTTTTCTAAATACCAATTCTCAATCGACTCCACTTAAGAAAAATGTTATTTGCAAGCTGCTTACTCAAATGCTATTTCAGAAACCTATGAAAAACTTAGTATTTATTAATCTTGTCGATGACTCTAAAAATACAGAAAGCACAGATGTGGAATTGGTGGCCGAGTCCGATACTCAGCCTGATGTAATAAATGTAGACCCAGATGTTCAACTAAACCTCCATGCATTAAACACAAATTTAAATTTTCAAAGCACAGAAAAGAATCCAAAACGCACTTAGTTGTCGGAAAGCAACACTTGTCTATTCTTCTCTTAAATATTCAATCCCTAAGAAATAAATCAACAGAATTATATACTTTTATCGATCAGCAAGACTATCCAAATTTCGTATTAATCACTGAACATTGGCTAAAAGAAAATGAGATGACTTTTATTCCTGGTTATACAGTGGTATCTACCTTTTGCAGAACTATATATGCTCATGGTGGCTGCATGATTTTAGTAAATGACAAGTTTTTAGCTAATAATTCTCTTCAACCTATAGATAAGTTTAATAACCTTCTAGAAGAAAAAAACTTTGAATTTAATGTGATATTTTTAAAATGTTTAAACATTTATATTATTTGTATTTATAGATCTCCTAATTCGGATATTAGTGCCTTCCTCAATAAATTGGAGTCCTTATTGGTACTACTGCCAATATCTTCATCTGTGATACTAGCTGGTGATCTAAACATAAATTTTTTTGACTGTGATACAAATGCAACTATAAGACTGACTAATCTTTTTGGCTCTTTTAATTTACATATGCATATTGATTGTCCTACTCGTGTGTCTCAGTACTCGTCTACTTTGATAGATTATTTATGTTCAAATATCTGTTCTGAAATAGTTGCCTGTTCGGTTATTGATGCCGGTCTATCTGATCACCAAGCCGTTTTAGGAAAATTTGCAATGCCAGCCGTACAAAAACAAGCTAAGTACAAGAATTGTAGAATTTATAGTTCTTCAAATTTTCGGAAGTTTTTCCAAATGTGCAATAATGATTCACGGGAGAAAATTTTTTCATCGCTCGACCCTGTAGGAGAATTCCATAGCAAAATGGTCAAAAAGTTCTACAAATCATTCCCTGTCAGGAAGTTAAAGATTAAAAAGAGTAAACCTTGGCTCACTAAAGGCTTAAAGGTGTCATCTAAGAACCTTCGAGTTCTTCATTATATCAGAAAGTTTACTAATGACTTGCATTTCCACTCTTACTTTAATAAGTACCGATCTTTGTATAGAAAACTTTTAGGGTCGGCTAAAAACTTGTATTATCACAAGCGCCTCTCTACAGCACCCAATAAACAAAAGGAGAGCTGGTCAATCATTAATGACATCAGAAGCAAAAACCACTTCACTCCAAAATTAAATGAGAGTACATTGTGTCCGAATGTAGTTAATAAATACTACTGCTCTGTAGCTGAAAGACTGACAAAAAATATTCCACAGTCTACTGATCCGCTTAGTTATCTTCCGTCCAAAACAAGTGTAAGCAACTCATTTTATTTTGTCCCTACAACTCTAGAAGAAATAAAAGATACTATTTTAAGTGTGAGAAACAGGAACAGCTCTGGTGCTGATGAATTGTCTATTAGGCTATTTTTAAATTTGCCTGATCAAATTCTGGAAGTTTTAGCTCGGGCAATCAACTTATCGTGGGAAGCTGGCACCTTTTCTACATGCCTTAAATTGGCAAAAATAATCCCTGTTCACAAGAGCGGAGATACGACGGAGCCTTCAAATTATAGACCCATATCTCTATTGTCCAGTCTCTCTAAAATTGTGGAAAAACTTGTCAAAAGCAGAATGATATCATTCTTAAACGTCAGCAATGTGCTTGTTCCTCACCAATTTGGTTTTCGGGAGGACCACAGTACAAATGATGCCATTTTTCGATTCCTGGAGGGACTTTACACTGGTATAAATGGTGGTGAGGTAACTGCGGCAGCTTTCTGTGATTTGTCCAAGGCATTCGATTGCGTCAATCATCAGATTCTGCTGCGGAAGCTTCATCACTATGGATTTCGAGGTATACCACTTTCCTGGTTCGAATCCTATTTGTCAGGGCGTCGTCAGAGGGTTTGTATAGGACCTACACAATCCGAAATTCTGGAGAATGAGTGTGGTGTTCCTCAGGGGTCAGTACTGGGTCCTGTCCTGTTCCTGATATTTATCAACGATCTTGCTTTATTGAAAATCTCTGGTAAATTTACGCTCTTCGCCGATGATACCACTATTCTATGGCACTGTGCTAACCTCTTCATCTTAAAAAGGGCTATCCTGACTGATCTTGAAATGATTAAATTGTGGTGTGACTCGAATCTTCTCTTGTTAAATCTCTCTAAAACAACTGTGATATCGTTTAGGGATGATCTAGAACTATTTAGCATATCTATTGAATTCCGCCCTGAGACCATGTTTCTCGGAGTAATCATCGACTCTGATCTAAGCTTTAAATCGCATATTTCGGCTCTCTCAAATAAAGTTTCATCTGGTTGCTTTGCAGTGCGAATGGTGGCCAATGAATTGGGACATTCTTTGGCAAGATCAGTTTACTTTGCTCTGATTGAGTCTCGTTTAAGGTATGGGATCTGTTTTTGGGGGACGTCCAACCAAAACATATTGGATTCTGTTTTTGTTCTTCAAAAGCGTGCTATAAGATTAATTTGCGCCGCAAACAACAGGGAACATTGCAGGCCGCTCTTTAAAAAAGAAAAAAATTTAACTCTGTATAGTTTATTTATTTTGGAAACTGTCACTCTTATTCATAAAAATCGCCAAAAAATGAGTGCACGTAGTGTTCACTCCTGTACTCGGAATGTTTCGGGCTTACCGCTACCAATTCCTCACACAGCACTAGTTAAAAAATCAATCATTTATAACAGCATTAAAGTTTATAACCATCTTCCCTCTTATTTAAAAAACCTTACTTCTTTAAAACCCTTCAGAAGAGAGATTAAGAGGTATTTGATTGATAAGGCTTACTATAGCTTAAATGAGTTTTTCTGTGATACTTTTTAAATACTTTTATGGCTTTTTTGTATCTTATTGAACTTGGTATTTTAAATTTTTATTTCTCGTTTTTTAATTTTACTCAACTATTTTCATGTTCCGTAGTATAAGATTTGTTCGTTTTCCAATTTTTGTTTGTTTGTTACCTTTATTTCTTAACTTTTGACATTATACCTTATTATTTGTATTTATTTATTTATTATATTTTTTAATGTTTAACTGTGTATGATATGTACAGTAAGTAAGATATTGTAGTAAATTATGCTTTTTCGACAAGATGTATTATCTTTTGAAAATAAAGCTTATTTTGACTTTGACTTTGACTTTGAATTATACTGCCCCATTTCAATTACTGTGCTACAGTTATGTATATGTTTCAAAAGAGTGATATAGAAGTCTTACAGAGATAACAAAATTGTGCATTAAGATACATATTAGGGTGCAATAGGCATACAAGAATACAAGACATGTTAGAAGCTACAAAGTTATTAAGTGTGAAGCAAAATATATTTTATTTTCAAGTTATTAAGTGTGAAGCAAAATGTATATATATATAGGACCTGGTTCTGATGGTCTTCCCCCAACCCTAGTTAAACATTGTAGCTTTCTGTTTTCTAGACACCTTTTCCACATTTTTAATCTTTCATTAAAGAGTGAGACATTTCCAGCCGTTTGGAAGCAAAGCTTTATCATTCCTATGTTAAAATCTGGGAATCACTCTCAGGTTAGCAATTATCGACCCATCAGTGTGCGTAGGTGTATTGCAAAGGTGTTCGAGAGCCTTGTGTGTGATTATATGGCAGCTGGTTGTTTTATTGACCAACAATTTGGATTTCTTTCTCACCGCTCCACTGAACTAAATATTTTAACATTTACCGATTTTCTTCTGAGATCTTTGGAAGAAGATTATACCGTTCATGTAGTGTACACAGATTTAACAAAGGCCTTTGACGTGGGTAAACCATAAGATTTTAATTGATAAGTTGCAAAGTCTGGGAATTCAAGGCGAGCTATTGGAATCGTTGTCATCTTACCCTACAGAGAAAATACAAAGAGTGCACATTCAGGGCTTCCAATCCAGGGCGATTAGAGTGCCATCTGGTGTACCTCAGGGTTCACACCTGGGCCTTCTTCTTTTCAATATATATGTGAATGATATTGCCTTTTTATCCAAAATGGCATCAAAAATTAGAAATCGAACAGAAATTAAGGCTGCAAAAAATTCCTTCAAGATTATTTGTAATTAAAACACTTTGACTGCCATGTGTGTATCTTTGAGGATACACAGTAGCCTAGACCAGATCGGCACGTGTATATTCTGGTATACACATGCAATCATGAATATTCCGCCGCGTGTATTCCAGAGTAACATACTTTACGTGCATTTCTTACGGGATATAGTTTATCGTGGCGTGGGGTAATGACAAAATAATCAGGTGCCGGCTTTTGATAAAAGTTAAATACTTAAAATTGCTTTTTTTCAAAATTATTTTCGCCAGCTGTTATTATTTCTTAATAAGACTGTCCTCTTAATTTTTTTCTGTCCGAAGAACAGTTTTCGATTAAAAAAATAAAATGCATTTATCTGCACGGTCATAATGCCTAAATTTTGAATAATGTAAATCAAAGAAGAATATTTTTCTTTGATTACTTATTACAATATTGAAAACTTAGGAATTAGGACCGTGCAGATAAATGCATTTTATTTTTTTAATCGAAAACTGTTCGTCGGACAGAAAAAAATCAAGAGGACATTCTTATTAAGAAATAATAACAGCTTGCGAAAACAAGTTTTATTTTGAAAAAAAGCAGTGGCGTTTAATTTTTTCGTTTAAAAATATAAGAGGGCATGTTAGTGGGGGCGCCACTGAAAGGAGTTGAAAAAATGTTTTGCTTAAAAAAATATATTTTTATACGTATTTAATACGTAGCAAAATTTAAAGAAAAATCTACAGGGAGAAGAAATATTGGGATAAAACAGATTTTTTTTTAATTTTCAACACCCTGTATCTCAAAAAAAAGGCGATTGCGGACCTATGTTCATATGACATTTTCTTCTTAACATCACTCAAAGATTATCACCCTTAAGGATTATCATTCAATTCTGAAACACCCTGTATAGTAAATATAAGATAATACATTATTCGAAATACAATAATAATAATAAAAAAAATAAATACTAGTGCCTAATTATAGGCACACGGGGCGCAAAATATATTTTTGACACTTCTACGCCACGTGTCTATATTTTATACACTAGTCTTAAAGTCATAAAAACAACGAAACTAAAATAGATTTATAAAAGAGTGTTTACTTTTCTATAAAAAAAAAACGCGTGGCCTAGACGACCCTTCTATTGAATTTGGCGTGGCAGTCAAAGTGTTAAATGCACAAGTTCCTATTTCTGATTTCGGCTGTGTTTTTCTGACCTGCTATTTTTGAACTAGACCATTTTAAAGTTAATTTATTGAGATCAATTTTGGGTAATTAAGTCAAGTTTTTTTTTTTGTATTTTTGATATTTATTTTTTATTTATTTGTACCTATTTTGCTTTAAAGCTCAATCTAATCCAAATAAGCGATGCCTTTCTCTGTTTACCTTTAATGAATATCAAACAAACAACTGAGCTACTGAGCATCACAAAGCAATTAAATGGGACATCCTGTAGACTGGGAGACCACGCGATTATTAACCAGGCGTTTTATTCGTTATACAAAAAGATATCAATACGAATTTTGGAGAGCTTACTGGAATGGCCACAAAGAAAAGAATAGGCGTAAAAGCAATAATTAATCGGTCACTTTCGGCAGCTCTAAATAATAAAAAGCGCCCAATTTTTGCCAAAATTTATATGTCGGACAATCCAATTTCATTTTTAATATGTTCAAAATGACTTACCCATTTGCGGGAATCGTAATTTTCGAGTCTAAAATAATGCAAAGCCTTTACCAATTCCAATAAAACTACATGAGTTGAAGCATCACCATCACTAGAAGCCATCGTCTATTGTTTTTATTTAAACCTTTGTCAGTCCAAAGTGTATCAAAAGTCGTTTTTCACCACAGGATAACAGTCAAAAACACAAAACACAAAATGCACAACAGTCCACTAACGGCGTAAGGCACTATTCCACTTCTGATGTCAGAAATCTCGTAAATTAAACAACTGCATATATCCGAACAAATCAAAATAAAAGCGGCTTTTTACCCGAGCAGGAAAGATATCAATGTGACGACGTACCTATATTTCTCTGCCTGATTCATCAGACCCCGAGACATGACTCCAGCGTTTTTCTATCCCTACGTACGTCGTTACATAACACTCTCCCTGACCGGCAGCGGCTTACGTAACAAGTTCAGAGAAATAGGTAAACACAAACATTATTAGGATTTCACCTCGGAATGAGAGAAGTCGGCTATAAACTTGTATAAACCTTTATTTTGGTACCCTAAAACTTGTCTCAAAATCTACCTATCGTAGGGTGTCCGCGTCTTCAGATATCCCAAAGTCAAAGGTATAAAAAATCGATTTTTTACACGTTTATTGCAAATATCTCGTTTCCTATGGGTTTTATGGTATTTATATTTATTATAAATATTGTAGAGGATTAAATTTTCTACAATTTTTGTTTCAACATTTTTTTATACCTTGAACCATTTTCGAGATAGAGGGCAGAGCGCGCGCAGCGTTTAACTATTTAGAGTATGATTCGAGGTCATCCTGTAATCCCTATTAAAAACATGCTGTATAAAGTTTATAAATTATTGATAAATATATAATTCTAAATAATTTGCATTTTTTCAACTATTACGTTATAATCAATATATATTTTTAATAATTCAATGTTTATTCATTTAAAAACATTTACCTACTCGTGTAATTATAAAGTCATTAAGGGAAATACTTTAATTACTTTTAAGTAGAAAGTACATCTTCATTGAAATCCTTAAACTTATAGATTCTTTTACAACGTTAACAATTATACCTGGAACAACGGACCTCTATTGTATAGTACCATTTTATAATAAAAGACAATGATAGTAGGAACCTTTCTTGTCTATTTATAGCTAAGGACAGATCAGTTAATGTCCTTTTTCTTGTGCTAGTGCACTATGCACTCTTGCACTGTCTTGGTCCATGTGTTGTAGAGTTATTGATTATGCGTCGACTTGGTTCCTGGATGTCATTGGAATTGTCTTCGTTGGTATTGGATCCTTGGTGCCGGTTAGCGAAGGAGCTTGTGTTGTTTGTTTCGCGATTTTGAGCAGACGAGAGAATTGCTGTAGACACCTAGGCGAGGCTGATCGATTTGGATTATGCAGATTTCTCCGCAATTTCAAAACGATCACCCCAGGAAAGAACTGCACGTGATACACAGGGTGTTACTCTACTTCTACGCATGGAGCCCATACGGCGAGCTACCCCGTGCAGTCCCTTAATACCTGTACACCCCCGTTTTTAGGCGGGAACCCGGCGTAAGGCATCAGCGATGCTCTCGTCCCCAGCTGTTATTGAATCATTCTAGTTTTGTTAGTGATTTATGTGATTTTAGGATTTTTGAGAGATTTTGAAAATTTTTATTTAAAATTTTGAAAAAATTTTTAGATTTTGAAATTTTGATTTTCGAAAAAGAACGAACCTTTTTGAAATTTTGAAAATTTTGAGTTTTTTGAATATTTGAAAATTTTTTAAAATTTTAAAATTTTGAAGATAGAATGATATTGATATTGACATTATTTTTTTGGGTTTTTTAATTTTTTCTTTGTGTATTGTGTATGTGATTTAGTGTTCTGGTGGGAGTAGTAAACTTTTGTGTGCTGTTCTGTTTGGGTGTGTGACTCTACTGAATAGTGTTCTTATGACTGGATTTGTATGGTTGCGAACTTGTTCTAAGAATATTGTGTGTTTGCCTGCCAGATATGTGTTAATTGTGTCTACTTTGAGGTCGTTGTGAATGTCTGAATTGCGAACGTACCATGGTGCGTTCACAATTTGTCTGAGTGTTTTGTTTTGGAATGTTTGTAGTTTTTTCTTGTTTGTTTTGCATGCATGTGTGTATACTATGGCTCCATATAGAATTTTGGGCTTTATTATCTGATTATAGAGCATTAGTTTGGGTTAGTTTGGGTTAATGACTTTCTTTAATGACTTACTTTTGCTTGTATGTGCTTCTGAAAAGTGAGTTTATTATCTAGGGTTACCCCTAGATATTTAAGAGAGTTTGACCATCTGATGACTGAGTTTTCAAGATTTAAATTTGAAATAGGTTTATTGCGTTTAGTTGTTATGAGCATGGCCTGTGTTTTATCTCCATTGATTTTAATATTCCAAGTTTTTGCCTATTCATATATGGAGTCTAAGTGTTGCTGTACGTGATTTTAGAGTCTTGTGTGATTGTTGTTTGTTGAGAATATGCATGTGCCATCTGCGTATATGGAGAATTTAGTATTTGGGTGTCTAGGTATATCTGTTGTGTATAATGTGTATAGTGTAGGCGACAGAGGAGAGCCTTCGGGGACGCCTGCCTCTATGCGCCTTGTGGTGGATAGTGCTGTGTTTATTTATGTAGTGAAGGATCTGTGTTTGAGGAATAATGCTATGAGTTGAGTTAGTGGCGGTGGTATATTGTGTATTCTGTCTAGTTTGTGTATGAGTCCTTTATGCCACACCTTGTCAAAAGCTTTTTCGACGTCAAGGACTACAACTCCGGTCGATGCCCGTCTTTGTAGTCCTCTAATCGCCTCCTCAACAAGTCTGGCCAGTTGGAGCTCGGTGTTGTGCTGTTTTCTGAACCCAAATTGTTCATCTGGGATCAGATTGTCTGGTGTTATGTGTGTGTTCAATCTTTCCAACATAACCTTCTCCGTCAGCTTGCTCAGTGATGAGAGCAAGCTAATAAGTCGCCAGTTCTGAGGAAAGATCAAATTTTTGTGAGGTTTCGGGATGAGTATTATTTTTGCTTTTTTCCAAGATTTTGGAAAGTGTTTTAGTGATAGTATTGTGTTTATGATGTAAGTGAATTTGAGTAAGGCTGTTGCTGGTAAGTTTTTTAGTGCTCTGTTTGGTATGTTGTCGTAGCCGGGTGCTTTTTTCGGGTTTAATTGCGCAATTTCTGTGATGTTGGTTGGTCGTGTTTCGTCGTCTTGGTGTTCGTTTTCGTAAGTTAGTATTTTTTTTTTTTGGTTGCCTCGTGATCTATATCCTGGGCCCCATCGCCTAAGGTGAATTGCGATTCCAGCGAGTCTGCGAAGGCCTCAGCCTTCTCTTCGCTGGAATACACCATTCCTCTCAGTCCATGGATATTAGGATATGCCACTTTGTTGCGACCTAGCATCGATTTGGCAATTTTCCATAGAGAGTTGTTTTGTGGGTTGATTGTAGTGATGTATTCGGTCCATGAGTTGTTTTTGTGTGTTTTTATGTCTGTTTTGATTGTATTCATGAGTCTGTTTGCTTGTGTGTTTAAATCTCGGTTGTTTGTTAGTTCGGCTCGTCGTTTTAGCCTGTTTCGGAGCCTTATGTTACCTTTTATGTTTTGTGGAAGCGAGTATGGGTTGTTTTGTTTTGTGTGTACAGTTTTTGTGGCTGCGTTTATGGCTGCTTGTATCTCCTCAGTGAATCTAGCAACTTCGTTGTCTAGTTCCGCTTTGGAGGCGATGTATGGTAAATTGTGCATGTTTTGTGTTAAGTGTTCTTTGAATATGTTCCAGTGTATGAATTGTTGTATATTTACTTATTTGTGTTCGTGTATGTTGTTTATTGTGATGCCACTAGGAGAATGATCTGATGAGGATAGATCCTCCAAATTGTCAATCACAACGTTGTGTGCGATGTTTTGAGTGAGTGCTATGTCTAGAATGCCTGAGCGTTCGTGATGGAAGTGAATGGGTTCGAGTGGTGCGTGTACTGTGAAGTGCAGTTCTTGCGAAGCTCTTAGCAATGCAGTGCCACCTGTATTAGTGGCCCTGCATCCCCAAGATCTATGTTTGCAGTTAAAATCTCCTGCTGCAAGAACTGGCAGTGTGTAGTTGAAGAGTTTTGTGGTTTCGTCTAGTGGTAAGCTAATTTGTGGTGACTTGTATACTGAATGAATGATAATGTCTCCGACAGTTAGACTGACTTTGATGCTTGTCATCTCCAGTATGTCTGACTGTGGTGGTTGTATTGCGTCATGTGTGATGTTGTTTTTTACAAAGATGGCAGTGCCGCTCCCCCATACGCTGTGCCCTGTCATTTCTGTAGATTGTGTAGTTTTTGATGTGTAATCTTGTTTGTGGGCGTAAGAATGTTTCCTGTACGAGTGCAATATCTATGTTATTTTCAGCCGGGTAGTCTGCAAACTCGTGTCTTTTGGGGTAAAGAGAGTTCGCGTTCCAACTGACTAAAAATAGGTGTTTCGGTTTATTAGCCATTGAAATAATTTCAATGTCGGATTTTTGTTGATTATGTCTGAAATGTTATTCAGTTTTGCTACTATGTCTTGTTCAGACATAGTTAGAAGAGCAATTAATCCGTTTGCTTGCGGCATTGCACTCGTTTGGGAGTTTGTTTTTTGTTTGTGTGGGTTTTGGAGCTTGTTGTTGTTGTTGTTGCGGTTTTGTGACTTGTGCGAATGATATGTTTGTGTTAACAGGCCGTGTTTGTGGCAGAGGTTTTTTGGAGTTTGGATTTTTCGAGCACGTTGAATAGTTTGCAGGGTGTTCCCCCCCGCAATTGCAACACTTTGCTGGGGTTTCTGTTGTTTTAGTGCACTCTTTATAAAAGTGCGGACCTGCGCACCTATGACACACAGGTTTGGCGTAGCAGTTTGAAATGGTGTGTCCAAACTGCTGGCATTTGTGGCATTGAGTGCGTATTTTATTTGTGTTTCCTCTCTGAAGCTCGACGCTTACTGGCATATAGTTAATTCGGTCTTCTTCCAAAATTTTGATATTGGACTGAGGGAGAAGTACTTTAACTGAATTGGTTAGAAACTGACGTCTCCTACCGACCTTCAGCCAGTAAATTTCCTTGGGGGAATAGCCCCTGTCCTTTAGGTCATTTTTGATGTCTTCTGTGTTCATCTTATTGTCAAGGCCTTTGATTATGACATTAAGAAGCCTATCTTCCGGGAGGAAGTAGAAATGAGATGGAGTTTGGATTTTCTGACATATTCGAAACCAAGTTTTAGAATTATCAGGTCTTGCAATATGGTTTTCCAGTGCTCTGATCTGATTATGATAGGCACCACATCAGGATTTAGGGGCTGATTGGGCGCTTGGGGTGGGTTGGGGGGCTTTATTTTGAGTTTGGGCCGAAGTACTGGCCTCTGCGTGCTTCTTCATAGAAGCAGCTAATACGGGTTTGACGGTGGCTGGGAAGTTGTTGGGAGGGTTCATATCCCTCTTGGGTTTGTTCAGAGGTGGGAATTCCTCTGAAGTGGGCATTTTGGAAGGTTTTCCGGAGTCAGAAGAGACTTCCATCTCTTCGTCCTCCTTGGCTTCAATTACGAGGGGGGGGGGGGGGGGGGGGGGG
>JAEQML010054120.1:0-38813 GCA_016904865.1 Pissodes strobi | reverse complement strand
AGATAAAACGTTTACCTTGCGAAGTTTGAAATTGATAATTTTGTCATAAATATGTGACCAATAATTATAATTTTCACTAGTTAGAACATAATTAAATTCGTATTTTTAATGGGGTTTATATTATTCATATAAAATCCAAATGTTTGCATTGAATAATATTCAATATAAATTAAATTTACTACTTTGTCACAATACCTAATGATTTGTTTAACAAGCAATATTTTCAGAGCAATTAATAAAATATGTTTAGTATCAACCTCGTAATAAACGTCTTTACGATAGTTCTTCCTCCATAAAACTATTATTGAATAAAGTAAATGTGAAATCATAATTTTCAGAATTTATGTTTTATTTCTTTAGCAGTAAATTATGTTGGTGTTTTGCTGATCATGAAGTATGTTTTACTATATTTTTTATAGCAAATACACAATGTAGTTATAAAATCTAATGAGAAATTAATTTTTAATACCTTTGTTATGGTGATTTAATCATTGGGATTGCCTTGAACCGCCAAAATTGTAAAATCGAAAAAATATGCTAAGATAGGATTTTTCAAATAGAACTACCTATTTTTTGAATCAAAGTGTTGAAGTCTTAATTTTTTTGAGATCAACCATATATAATATGTTGATGTTTTCTTTAGAAGTTTTGGAAATATTTCCAGTTAAAGTTACGTGCTATTAAGGAAAAACCCCATAACGCTATATATTTTAAAGTGTAATAATTGCAGCTAATAGTATAGGAGTATCATGTAATTTGAATCTATTTTAAAAAGTGATAGGTTTTTGAAATTTAACCGATTTTTAAAGCCGACAACAAAACTCGATATTCCGGCAATAAAAACGTAAAGGCCAATACCATCATTTATATCCCGATAAATTAAAAATATTGTGAAACAGTTTGAAGAGAGGAAAGATTTAAAATGAAAGAAAAGATCTTTTGCAAGGAACAAAGAAAAAAAAATTTTGTTTAAAGAACAGTTATGATATTATTATTTATTTTTTTGTAGAAAATCCTGAAACTTGCTAACTTTTTAAGCAATTGCCAATGGCGTGTCGAGGAAGTCCTCAAGAACTATAAATTGCCCTCATATATATTTAGGCTTGTTCAAGATATATCCGATGTGATAAAATTTCAACGCTTTGAATTTTGCGATCAAATCCTTAAGCGCATTCGGATGATCTTAATTTTTAAAGAAGATCCTATTCACAAACAAAGCTACTTTCTAAGAGATATTTACAATTTCTATAAATCCAAATTGGAAATTATTTGGATGAGTTGCCAATAATGAATTGTGGTGCCATAATATGGCCCCATCTCACAATGTTCAGCATGTTACTGAATTTTTGAAAATTGAAAATTAACTTTCTTTTGTATAATGTTGGCCATCAAACTGCCCCGATTTATGGCCTTCACATATTTTTTGCGGGGATATTTAAAATTATAATTTATTATGATCGAACGATAAATATTGCTAATCTCGGAAGCGAATTACAGCCAATCGATATCGGCTTCAATTAATAATAAATTTTCAGAAAAAATTCAAAACTCTTATCGTAATAATGGAGGTGATATAGAAAATTAACTTTCTTGTTTATAATGTTGGCCATCAAAAAGCCCTGATTTATCGCCTTTAGATATTTTTGTAAATTTATGATGATCGAACAACGAATATTGCTATTCTGAAACGTAAAATCTGGGAAGAAGCAAAATTACAGCGAATCGATATTGGCTTCAATTAATAAATTAACTTTTAGCAAAAATTCAAAAGTGTTATCGTAATAATGGAGGTCATATAGAAAATTAGCTCTCTTGTGTATAATTTTAACCATTAAACAGCCCTGATTTATCGCCTTTAGATATTTTTGTCGGGATATTTAAAAAATTTAATTTATGATGATCGAACATCGCCTATTCTAAAACTGAAAATCTGGGAAGAAGCAAAATTACAGCGAATCGATATCAGCTTCAAGTAATAATAAACTTTAAGAAAAAAGTGTTATAGTAATAATGCAGGTCATATAGAAAACTAATTTTCTTGTGTATAATGGTGGCCAGCGAACAGCCCTGATTTATAGCCTTTACATATTTTTTTGTGAAGATATTTAAAAAATGTAATTTATTGTGATCGAACGAATATTGCTATTCTGAAACAGAGAACCTCGGAAGAAGCAAAATTACTGCGATTTGATATCGGCTTCAATTAATAATAATCTTTCAAAAAAATTCAAAGGTGTTATCGTAATAATGGAGGTCATATAGAAAATTAACTTTCTTGTGTATAATATTGGTCATCAAAAAGCTCTGATTTATCGCCTTTAGATACCAATTTAAAAAATAAAATTTATGATTATCAAACAACGAATATTATGTACTTTCTGAAACGGAAAATCGGGGAAGGAGCAAAATTACAGCGAATCGATATCAGCTTCAATTAATAAATTAACCTCTTACAAATTCAAAAGTGTTACCGTAATAGTGGCGGTCTTATTATAGAACATTAACTTTCTTGTGTATAATCAGCCCCGTCTCCAGGCTTTAGGCCGCCCGAGGCGAGCAAGATTTGGCCGCCCTTTACAACAGACCAATAACTAAGGAGTCAATAATGACCTATCCGGCGAATAGGCGCTCGCGCGGTTTTTTAACCGCTAGGTTCTGGTATAAGGACATGATCAGCAGTGTCTAAATTTTACATGGTAGATGGACCACGTGGGGGCTAAGTGGAATTAAATCGGGGACGCCGGGGCTCGATTTTAAGGGGGTTTTGGGGGTCTATATGGAATTCGCATGGTTTTTCGCGATTTCGGGCTAAAAGAAAGCTCGGAGCGAAATTTTGCCCCGACCAAACTCTGCAGCGGCGTCGGGGTTGCATGGTTAGTGGGTACCCCCCATCCCCCGTTTCCCGAGTTTTTATCGACAAATGGGGGAAATCGCGAAACACGTTTTTTAACGGGTAGGTTTCGGTAGAAAAAAGAAGAATTGCGGCAGACGGAAATAACCGTATTTTTATATCGATTTAACCTTCATTTTGCCCCATAGGAACCGGAACCTACCTGGAACCTATCGGCTTTTTTCCGATCGATTTGAAATTCGGCATGTAAGTAGAGGACCTCAAGGCCGACAAAAAAGGTTCTTTACGAAAAAAAAATAATATTCTCAGTTTTCGAGAAATCGGCGGTTTAAATTCGAGAACGGTCGTAGTTCCAAAACTACGAGTGATACCAACAAAATACATACCACCAAAAATGTGTATTTCGACAGCCTTTAGCCTGTATATGAGTCGCTGAACTTAAAAAATATACATATTACAGCTTTTTTCTAAAAAGGGGATTTTTTTTCAAAAATTATTTTTTTAACGCCCTGTATATGCTTTTGAAAATTTTAATTTTACGATAATAACATGTAAATGGACCCTTTTAATTGTTTCCCTAATAAAAACGGATATTTTTTTTCAAAATTTTTTTCGGAAAAATTCACCTTAAAAAATCGAGATTTTCATTAAATCGGCTATAAATCGAAAACGGCAAGAGTTAGAGGTAAACTTTAAATGGAAAAAGATGGGTCTTGTCGGGTACTATAATGTGTCGTATCCAGTTTGATTGTACGACGTTTTGTTTTTTTTTTCCAAATCGACCAAATGTGGTTTTTATATTTTCTTCATTTGCGTAGTAACGGAAAGATATCTCAGTCAGTGTTTGCGCCGTCTTAAGGTCGATCGAAAAGTTCCTATAAGGTTTTTCGATAGTTCAAATAAGGTAGATATTCGATAAAATGTATTTTTTGTCTCAAAATCTAGCATTTTTCTTTAGATTTCGGCACGAAATAGGATATTTCGTAGGGGGATGATCTTTTTTATTTCGAATATTATTGGGGTTTTTTTACCACCCTGTATATGATTTTGGAAATTTTATTTGTACGTTGGTGAATGTAAGTGGACTCTTCTAATCGTTTCGGTAATAAAAACAGGGTAAAAATTTTGAAAAATATTTTAATTTTAAAGTGGGCACTTTAGAGAGGGGTATTTGGGGACGCGGAGTTCGAATTTTTGGTCTAAAAAATCGAAATATTTCGAAAATAGGGGCTTTTTTGGGAAAATTTGTGGTTTTAACACCCTGTATGTGATTTCAAAAATATATATTTGTACGTGGGTGACATGTACGTGCGTCCCTCTAACCGTTTCTCTAATGAAAGCAAAAATAAAATAATTTTCGAAAAAAATTAATTTTGATGTGGGTACTCTAGAGAGGGGTATTTGGGGGCGCGGAGTTCGAGTTTTTGAAAAATCGCACGAGTACGTATATGTAACATGCGCTCGCTCCACGCTCAATATTAACAGTAATCGATCAATCAATCGGGTTGCGATTCGGCCGCTTCCGTAAAAATTGTCCTGAATCGCTTTAGGGCGATGTCACCCCTCTCTATATAAAGATGTGCTAAGTCACGATTTTTCATTAGCAGTTGCGACTGTTAATGCAATTTTTCATTCACTGCGAATTTAAACTGCTAATGCTTGGGATAATAATTGCTTAATAATAATTGGGAATAGACCGTTATGTTATATAGTGGAGTTTAATTTTTCAAGGAGTTGGTTATTACTGCATACAACGCGCGATGAGCTGCATATAGTGCGAATGAAGCGTTTTACATATTCATTGCTAGAGTGTTTACCGTGTTACATACAATCACATTAAAACTTTATAGAAAAAATGAAAACGGCCGCCCCTAAAAATCGGCCGCCCGAGGCGGCTGCCTCGCCGCCTCACCCCTGGAGACGGGACTGGTATAATGTTGGACATCAAGCAGCCCTGATTTATCGCCGTTAGGAATTATTTTGTGGGGATTTTTAAAATGATCCAACAACGAATATTGCTATTCTGAAACGGAAAATCTGGGAAGAAGCAAAATTACAGTGAATCGATATTGGCTTCAAGTAATAAATTAACTTTTGGCAAAAATCCGTAATAATGGAGGTCATATAGAAAATTAACTTTCATGTGTATAATGTTGGCCATCCCTGATTATGGTCTTTAGGTAATATTTTGTGGGGATATTTAAAAAATTAAATTTATGATGAGATCGAACGGCGAATATTGCTATTCAGAAAGAGAAAATCTGAGAAGAAGCAAATTGATATCGGCTTTAATTCATAATAAACTTTTAGAAAAAATTCAAAAGTGTTATCATAATGGAGGATCTTAATGGATCTTAATGGAGGTCATATAGAAAATTAACTTTCTTGTGTATAATGTTGGCCATCAGAAAGCCCTGATGTATCGCCTTTAGATATTTTTTGTAGGGATATTTAAAAAAATAAAATTTATGATGATCGAACAACGAATATGACCATTTTGGAACGGAAAATCTAGGAAGAAGCAAAATTGCAGCGAATCGATATTGGCTTCAATTAATAAATTAACTTTTAGCAAGAATTCAAAAGTGTTATCGTAATAATGGAGATCATATAGAAAATTAACTTTCTTGTGTATAATGTTGGCCATCAAACAGCCTTGATTTATCGCCTTTAGAAAATATTTTGTCTTTTAAAAAATAAAATTTATTATCATCGAACGACAAATATTGCTATTCTGAAACGGAAAATCTGTGAAGAAACAAAATTACAGCGAATCGATATCAACTTCAATTAATAATAAATTTTATATAAAAAAGTGTTATAGTAATAATGGAGGTTATATAGAAAATTAACTCTCTTGTGCATAATGTTGGTCAGCAAACAGCCCTGATTTATCACCTTTACATATTTTTTGTGGGGATATTTAAAAAATATAATTTATTATGATCGAACGACGAATATTGCTATTCTGAAACGGAGAATCTCGGAAGAAGCAAAATTACAGCGAATCGATATCGGCTTCAATTAAAATAAACTTTTAGGAAAAATTCAAAAATGTTATCGTAATAATGGAGGTGATATCGAAAATCAACTTTCTTCTGTATAATATTGGCAAGCAAATAGCATTTAGATATATTTTATTGGAATATTTAGAAAATAAAATTTATGATGATCAAACAATGAATATTGATATTCTAAAACGGAAAATCTGGGAAGAAGCAAAATTATAGCGAACCGATATCGGTTCAATTAATAATAAACTTTTAGAAACAATATAAACGTGTTATCATAATAACAGAAGTCATATAGAAGATTAACTTTCTTGGCCAGCAAATAGCCCTGATTTATCGCCTTTAGATGTTTCTTGTGGGGATATTTAAAAAATAAAATTTGATATATTCTGAAGCCGAAGATCTGGGAAGAACTAAAATTATATGGAATCGATATCTGCTTGAATTAATAATAAACTTTTAGAAAAAATTCAAAACTGTTATCGTAATAATGGAGGTCATATAGAGAAAATTAACTTTCTGGTGTATGATGTTGATATTGTGTTATCACATAAGATTTTTCTTCATTCCTTGTAAAAGATCTTTTCTTTCGTTTTAGATCGTTCCTTTCTTCAAATTCAGAATATTTTTATTGTTACTATTACTACTACCGAACAATATGAAGTTTTCTTGTTGACTGTACCCCGAGCTGTACCCCATTTAAAAACCTCGTTAAATTTCAAAACCCGTCACTTTTTACAATAGATTCAATTGACATGATACTCCTATACTGTCACCTGCAATTACAGCTCAATATCTATAGCGATACAGGGCATTACCTTAATAGGTGTACGCAACTTTAACTAGAAATATTGCTGAAACTTCTAAGGAAAACATCAACATAGTATATATAGTTGATCTCAGAAAAATTAGGACTTCCAGATTTTGATTAAAAAAAAATAGGATGTACTTATTTGAAAAGCCTAACTTAGCATATTTTTTCAATTTCACGCTGTTCGTTTGTTTAATTTGACAGGAAACCCTGGCGGTTTGTATTTGACATTTTGGGATACAACTTAAATTAAAACCTGTAGGTGGGTATCAAAATATAAACGGACTCCCTGTATATGTTCGGAAATTTGACAATGCACTACAATTATTATTTTGTTTGTCAGACTCCCGTGACTAGACGTCAATAGCCATCTGCTCCATGCCGGTTTTGGCTACAACTATTTCGTCTAGAGCACTAGGTAATTGAGCTCTATCAAACCAAGCAGCGAAAACTTATTATCATTTAAATTCCAACCATTTTCTGTGGGGTATACTAACGAAAAATCTTTATCTAGAGCACTAGGTAATTGAGGCTAATGCCAAATCGGCAAACACCTATTATCATTAAAATTCCAAACGTTTTCTGAGGGGTTATAAAATGTTGGTTGGTTTTTGGCGGCATTATTCCATATGGATCATATTTGATTAGTCCTTTGTACTTTTAAAAACAATACGATTTTGCATGGAGATAACATAAGACAATTAAACCGTTTCATGTTATCGAATGGTGAATGAACTCTGATTTGGTTGATTGGGTTACATTGAGAGTGGGGTAGTAACGTTGATTTTCCATAAATAGCATAAATTCATTTTTCTACATACGTAATCTGATCTTTGGAATTGTTTTTATTGTTGCCAAATGTACCATACATTTCCTGCATTTTTGTTCTCATTTTCAAAGAGTTCAAAGTGTTTCAGTTTCCCTTTTCTGGAGGAGGCTGCCGTGTAGTCACACCCTGTTAGAGAATGGAATGCTGGTAGAGATTTACAAACATTAAATACTAATGCATTGATAATTGCATCGTCATCTACAAATCGACAAGTAGTTTTTGATGCAATTTCAACTCCCATCCATACATTTACAGATTGATAAGTGTGATGCATATTTCCTAAAAGAATTATTATTAGGATGAATGTGTCAGATGCTCTAATTACAGCGTTAATTTAATTTTGGATAAAAGGTAGATAATTCGGCTATCAGCCTCTTAGTGACAACAACTTAGTATGTCAATAGTTTCTCTTTCAGTATGCCCGAACACTCCTTTTGCGTATGAAGTTTTATTATGAAATATTTCCCCAAATATAGCATTTTCTCGAAACTCACAAACAAATTTGACCAAACCTTGTTTAAAATTGTCATTACGAAATGCTTTCATAAGGTCGTTCTTTCATATAAATTAGCTCTTTTATCGCGCTCAAAAAATTTATTGGATAACTGGAGATATATACTCCTTGCAATGCGTTTTATACGTTCTTTCAGATCTTCTATATTTTGTGGGCGATCTATTTTAAACACATTTTTTTTTAAATGTCCCCACAAAAAATGGACAAAAAGACTTAGATCTAGAGGTTTAGGTGGCCATTTTCATTTGTTTGAAAATATTTCATTAAAAAATTAACGTATTCTTCGTCCAAACTGGGGAGAAGCACCGACATGCTGGAGCCATATTTAGCGCTGTAGAATACCCGGATCATCGTGATCTGGAAAAACAGCCACCAGATCAGATAAAAAAAAACTCAAATATGTATCACCATTTAGTTTTCCTTCGAAATAGTATGGTCCTAAAATTCTCCTATTGATTGATCAGTCCCATCCATACGTTGACCTGTTGTGGATATTGAGTATTAGTCTCTATAATCCAATGAGGACTTGTTTGGTACCAATGACGATAAACTTGTTTGTTAACTTCCCCGTTTTTATAAAAATGTAGCCTTATCTTTAAATATTACATTTTATGTAAAATGTGGAATTTGGTCATAAAATCTCATCATCTTTTCACAAAATTGTTGACGTTTTTCCGGATGATTCTCAAGGAGTTCTTCTTCATCGCAAACTTTGTAAGGATAATAATACTCTTTTTTACACTTTGGCCAAATTATATATTGCTGAGGCGCTAACGCTATATCAGTGTTACCAGGTCTACTATTTTTATAGTAGATCTACTATTTTTGACCTTTGGCTACTATTCTACTTTCTTAAAGGAAAATTCTACTATTATTTAGAGAAAAACAGAATACTTGATTAAATATCCTAAAACTACAAGAAAAAATTTAAAAATTAAACAGAAATCTTAAAATTCTAACATAACATCTTAATTATTTGTGTGCAGTGGGATTACGTTGCTATTTTTGTGCAGTTTTAAAAGATGGCACCACCACTACAAATTCTATACATATAAGGGATTCACCGGCTCGTTCTTTGAATCGTTTAAAACCCTTAAGTAGGCGCGCTTACTTTTATAACGCAAGTAGTCGCGCGGGGGTACAAATGACACCCAGAGATAAATAAGGATATTTCTTACTTTTTTCTAATTTTTTTTATCCTTGATAGAATACTGTTACACAATCTCTTTATTAATCTATTTAAAAAACATTTTAAAAACGGAGGTACATATAAAAAAAAATTGGAAATAAATGATGGATTTTTTGTATTGAATAAATACCTTGTGCAGTTTTAGGAAGGTACTAAAATGTCCATTATTTATTTATAAATAATGTTAGAGGTATCACAAAATTTACCAGCCTGGGGGTCAAATTGACCCCCGCGCGCCTGCTTAAGGGTAAGGGTTAAACGTCATTAGCATTTTACTTACGTCTTGTCACTTGTGTGTCGGCGAGCCGGCGTGTTTACTCAAAATCGACTGAATAACAGGTGTTATTGGTTTACTGTTAGTGGTTAGTGGACTAAGTCTGCTTTACTTCAGTTTTATCATGAATAGGTATGTTTTTTTTAAGCTAGACAGTGAATTTGTAATCTACTATTTTTTTAATCAATCTACTATTTTTTTTACATCAATCTACTACCTAACTGTAAAACTGATCTGGCAACACTGCGCTATATTCAATTCATTGACTTTTGAAGGAACGGACTTCCGAACAGCTTTCGGCAAGAATTTCTAAAGGATTTTGCTTATGGTTGATTGTCTAATATGAATATCCAGATACTTTTCGTTAAACGGCCTACAAGCCACTTGTATGATTGATTTGTCGTCATATTACCACAACCGATCATTATTATGATATCAATATTCGGTTATGGTGAAAATCACAATTTTCTAAACATTCTAATACAGATAACAATAATTGACAATAATATTTTGATATATTTTTGCTGTTTTTCAAATCGTCAATGGTGTTTACCTCGAACATTTGCTGCGACTAAACGTAATATTTAATTAGAACAGTTTTTATTCTTTGCACCCTGTACATTATGGTAATAAATATTATTTAACATCATATCGATCTAGAATTTTTAGTGAAATTCGAGTATTTAAGGATATTTGGGAGTTGCCTTAAGAAAAAGGGAACTGGCATCATATCTCATTCATGAGTTACCCTGTATATTTCATTTTATAGTAGAAATCTACAACGAAAAGTAAAAATCGAGGGGTTCAAACGTTTTTTCGAAAATTTATTAGCTTATCTGTCGGAAAAACCTTCAACTTCATCCTAACATCCTACTTGCTATTTGAAAGATTTGTGGTATTTTTAGTACGCGCCCTCAAAGGAGTTTTCTGTTTCTCACTCGTCCAGCAGTATAGACGTGGCAGATATCCGATTGAAACATAAAACTATTTATTTCGAAAACTAACCGCAGGTGTTTTATATTCAATAGTCATCATCAGTCCTCCAGATATTAACAAAAATGGTGAAGTGAAAATATTTTTCGTCGCTAAATATAACACTTTGTTGAATTAGTCAAAATGTTTCATTATAATGGTACAACCAGATAGTAGTTTTCATTAATAGTCAGCCACCCAAATTTCATTCCCAAATAATATCTTCCTGATTTAGGAAGCATAAACACGCATCCCAAAATAACTCAGGAACTGTTAATTTATTTTAATTTCGAACGTATCTAGTCCATTCAGTGATTTGTTTACTTCTGAGTACTTCACGACATAATAGTAATTAGGTTTTAATAAACCATTTTCCCAGCGATATGTTTCATGTCTGTTTACTATTAAGAATTCTTGAAAACTGTTTAATATATGATTCAATAATCTATAATAGATATTTTAAATATTGACAAAAGCCTAAATTCTTGAAAATATTTTTAAGTGCGCGAACATTTTTCGCATTTTTGAGATCTGCAACTCGTCAAAGTGAAATTCAAAATATGTTTGCTCTAGTTAAATTAGATTTGATTGTTTTTGCATTCCCACAAGATTTAAGATTCTTCTGTAAAATTTTCTAGTAAGCAATATTTATAGTTTGAAAGCAGTCAGTAAACACTTTTCTTCGACAAAACAGGGCGCGAATATTTACTATCGCTCTCAAAATTTTGCATGTTGAAAAGGGAACTTTTTAAAAATAGTACGTCGACCCCGAGAAACACTCAAAGTTCGTTAATATAATTTAATGCAATTCAGCATTGAGAAAAACTATTACTAATTATAACGTATTTCCAGTAAAGGGGTTGTGAATGTGAGTGTTCCTGATTAAAGACCCATACTACAGTCCTCACCTCACCATGAAAGACAGATTGTAGAGATGGCTTTACTTAATCAGAGAAACTCACGGATTTGAAGTGCATTTACGGGGAATATTCGTTCTAAAATTAAAGCTTGATCGATTGGGTGCGCCATTTAATTTGGTTTCAGAATACTTATTTGAACTGAAAAAATAAATTGTAGAAAGAGTTTTCAAGGAAACTTTGAGCTTGATTTTAAATTAGATTAAGTAGTGTGAGGCTTTCCAATTTCTTAAGGGATCGAAGCATGCGAGTTGGTATTGATAGACATCTCTCGGAGGAATTTAAAATCAATGCCGGAGTTCCTCAAGGGTGTATATTATCTCCCACACCGTTGCTGCCCTATATAAACGATCTCTTAGACAGAACAAATAATTCTATTTACAGCTTTGCAGACGACAGCACTCTTAGACCAAGCAGCAGTCATGTCAAAGAAAGCAAACACCGCAGGACCTGACTTATCAATGACAGGACAAACACTGACTCTGACCTCATCCATAAGTTTGCTGGGCATCACAGTTTGTTTTAAGCATGATAAAGATTTTTTTTCAAATCTGAGGCCTTCTTTAAGTGAAAACATCTCCTTAAAATATCATAAATATATCCTGTTTTGTCTAATAATGAAATAATCTTCCCTCTAAAAAGTTATCAGAACAAAATCAATTCAATTTGTGATTATCTAAACGAATACATTTGAAATGCGCACATTATCAGATAAAACTGAATAATTATTGTTTAGATATCAGGTATACTTAATTTGTCATAAAGTAGTTGCATTTTATTTTCGCCGGTTTATTTATAAAATTTACTACTTTTGCAGTCGTAAAATAAGATGTTTAAGTGATGCTGGTCCGCTTTGGAACCTGTAATAGTATGAGATATTTCATCTTACATATAAGCTTGTGGTATTTAAATTAGGGCTCGGAATTGAATTCGAATATTCGAATAATCGACTATTCTAAATTCGATTTTTTTTGTTAGTTAAAAATTCGACTATTCGAATAATCGACTATTCGAATATTTGACTAATCCGTTATTCGAATATTTGACTGTTAGATTATTGGGCTATTTAACTGTTCGAATATTCGACTATTCAAATGTTTGAATGTGAAACTGTTTATCGCACAAAAAAGATATAAAGCTTTTTGTTCGTAATTTAAATTTACTCTTCTTTAAATTTGTCCTTTTACAAAATTCAATTTCAAAATTATTTTTACTATGAAATCCATGTTTTCGTAGTTTTTGAGCACTCTGTATAAAAAGAGTCCAAAATCCGCTTCGCAGACCGTATTTTACTATTTTTGCGGGAAGCAGGAACTTTTATCAAGAATTACTTTTTATTGAAAAACGACGTTTTTAGTCCATTTGCCTGTATACGTGTATGTATGTAAATGTACAGGGTGGCACGTTTATTATGGGACGTCACCTTATCTCAGAATCTACATGGTGTACCAAAAAAAGTTCAATACAAAAGTTGTTTGGCTTTACTTAATTTTTTTTAAAGCGAAAACTTCTTTAGGCGCGTTTTGCGTTTTTTTTTGTGGGGGTTGAATGAGACCGAGCCGTCACGCTCGGATACATAACGTCACGCAGCACGCTCCTTCTACTGGCATGTTCTCGTATAGGTAGGGGGCCGAAATTTTCAGGGGATCTAGCCGGGGTAAAAAGAAGATCCTGGACGAAAACGGGACCCCGTACCCCCTCCGTTTGGCCAGGGAAGGGGGGAGAAGGAGAAACTTAAATAATTAATTTCGGTGGTAGGTGGTAGGGTGCGCCGCATATCGATAACCGCATATCGATAACTTCACGCGTTCAGGAGTTATTGCCAGAAGAGCAATGCATGCATTAGAAAACAAATTATTTTTCGAATTTTTATGGTCAAGCATGCCATGACTAAAGTAAAAAATGTTTTATTAACAAAAATAATCAAAACAATCATGAAAATAACATTAATGATACTATAATAATAACATAATAGGAAATAAGCTCGGAAATAAGTGTAAATTGTGACTTAGGACTGCTCCAATATTTTAAGAAATTTGGTGCAACAATTGAACGAAGCTTATCTCAGGTACCCAGTTTTAATATAATAGTTATCGTGATCTTTCTCCTAAATTAAAATATCAGTCAAAAATTTGGAAATATGGGTAGAATAAAATCAAAATTTTGCCCTTTTTCTGACGAATTTCGGACTCAGTAATTCACACGTATGTTTTTATACTATTTCACATTTAATAGGCCGTAGAAACGAAAAACAAACTTCTTTGAAAGAAACGTCAAATTTTTTCCACTCTTGGCACAGCGATTACGCGATACTGGCAGTTTTCTTCGTCCTAAATTCTGTAGGCGTGGCAATGGAAGAACTGAAGACAATATTATTAATGTCCTGGCATACATAGAGTATAATAGGCAGATAGGAACTAGGGCATTATCTTCAAACTTGGGTATAGTACGAACTACTGTTCGTAATATTTTAAAAGACTACATTAATTACCATATCCTTCTTCTTCAACTGACAGCGGCTGAAATCGAAGCGGCAATTTTCTCCACCCAACAAAGATTGAAACAATGTGTGCAACATGATGGGAGGCAGTTTGAACACATGAGACGAGTTCGAAACATTCGTTTTTTCAATGCATACATTGTTAAAAAATGCTCTTCTGACAATAACTCCTGAACGCGCGAAGTTATCGATACGCGGTTTAGAGGTTTTTTCCTGCAAATTTGATCTACTTTCTCTTTCTGTTAAAATAATGGTAACATTATATTTGAAATTTCGGAGAAAAATAAAAAAACCATGAATTTTTGAATTGGCGTACCCTAGCGGGAGCAGCAAATACCAATTTGTCATGGGTATATTTTGTTCTTAATAAGCAAGGTTTCCTCTCTCAAACGAGTTTGCTCAAATATGTTGAGTCAAACTAAAGTTATAGGCATTTCAATCAGTCAGACTTCTCCCTTCCCCCCGCCCTTACTTCATGCCCTACAATCAAGAGTGATGAACAAAAAAGATGCAGAATTTCACTAGGATTACCGTGGTGGTATTCTTTTACCAACTTATAATAGAACAGTTTTGAGTAAAATGGTGGTATTCTTTTACCAACTTATAATAGAAAAGTTTTGAGTAAAATGCAAATAATAGAACAGTTTTGAGTAAAATGCATGCGACCATGGCTATTGCGCCCCCTAGCGGTAGAGGTATGAACTTGAAAATTATTTCCAGGTTTTCTTATGGTCACTTTAGTTATATAATTTTTTACCTCAAGTCTCTACGATTAGTAGTTTCTGAGATACAGCCGCTTACCTCGCTTATTTGCCCACCCTGTACATAATAACATGCACTTTGTTTTAAAATATAATTTAGGGCTCGGAATTATAATCGAATAATTCAAACATTCGATTATTCTAAATCTAAATTCGAATTTGTTGTTGGTTAAAAAATCGGAAATTCGAATATCCGACTATTTGAATATTCGACTATTCAATAGATATTCGAACTATTCGACTATTCGAAATTCGAACAAAATATCAAACGACTATTCGAATACTTATATTTTTAATGTTTTAATGTTACTCTTGAATTTTCTATTTATGGTCGATGGCTGTATTTGTATGAGATAATGTTTTATCATACGACTTCCTTGCAGGTTGTTGTTTTGTTTTAACAAGCATATCTCATTTAACAATATATTGTATGTGACACAAATTATTGGCAGACCTTATGAATTTCTTCTTGAAATATAAACATTTTAGGGTGGACAACAATATTCAATCGATTGATTGAGAACAAAATGTAGTGTGGATTAGTTTCTTATTAGTTTTTAATTCCAGGTTTAGCTACAAGCAGCCGAATATAGAAAATTCCAAATTCCGGTTAGGTACTAACTTAACCATAATAAACTGATCAACAATTAGAATATAATAGTGGCCAACTTTCTTTATATGTGGAAATTTTTGGAAGTGTCCATTGCAAATATTTCAAAATGAAGCTGAATTTAGCTGTAAAGTAGGACAACCTCTAACTCACATTAACCTAAACATACATAAAATTTTGAATAAGGAGTATAATTATTATAATTATAGGGAGGCTCTGTTATGCGCCTGCATAGACAAGCACGTTAATCTGTTACTCAAGAGTCACTGATGCGAGAGAATGAAATAAGCAGATAATAAATGTGCAAAATAATTTTAAATATACAATATTCGGTACAATATTTCACCTACCCTGGTTATGTAAATATCGATTGTAATCATTAAATTAGTTGCAACCATTATTTAAACGTAAATTACCAACATTTATTATCAAGAGTATCCGGTAAGTATATGGCATACTCTCGAGGGAATATTGGGGAGTTCAACACAACTTTAATTTGTCATAGAAAAAATCTTAAAATGACCCTTAACGAAGATACAGAGTCTCAAAGGGGTATCCAGCGATTTAGTTTTCGCTTCTAACTTTCGAGTAGACTTGCATAATTTAATGAAAATTAATTTCTCTATAAAACGAACGGACCAATGAGATGATTACCAATCATCCCCGCCTCTATGTTAACCTGTTGGTGTTGGTGCTTTGTCTGTACTCTTTACTGCATGGGGATTTTCGTCATGCAAATTATGACTATTTATTACTCAATCTCGGATGAAATCGGCTTCGTACTAGTGAAATTTGGATTTCGCCTAAATTGTTGCAAAAACCAATGTGCGTATTGACTCCTGCAGGATAATCAGCAGGAGACATGGCATGTGCCTTTTGGACGTGATATGGATGCAGCAGTTGCTCTTGAAAGATCTCATCTCACTTTGCCGGATGAACTTGGATCGACTATTAAAGACATTTTCAGCAATTTCTTCCTGAATTTCATCCTCCAGCTGAAGGTTGCTTGCTCTTCTTGAAAGCCCTTCTCCATGACGATGCAGCAAAAAAACTTCCTGAAATGGATGGATTAGCAAAAGGTCCCATTTAGTTTCAATAATTTAGTTCACTATTTACCTGTTTCTCCTAAATTGGGGTCAGCTCTTTCAAAATTTCTTCAGTGCAGTAAACACCGATTTGGAAATGTATCAGAATGAATTATTTTTATTTCTAGAAAATTATGGAATGCTTCTCCACAAATGAGATGCATGTCAGCATATTCCCTATATAGGAATAATGCTCTATTACTTAAGGCTTGTATACTCAATCAATCAGGCAATTTTGAATAGTTTTGTCATTAACACTTTGTTAAGGAAACGAAACGGTGTTTATTGCAGTATTTTGATTGATTCTTTCGGTAACATGCTATACAAAGGCTTAATTTTTTCGAAAACCGTTAATTTTATCGAAACATATGTAGAGTACCTTTTCTAAAGAGGAATGACCAAAGTATTAAAAAAATCAGTTTTCAGCTCTGTAAAGTGACACATGTCAAAATTTTAGCCCAACGAGTATGGGCAGGTCCGTTCCTGACTTCCCTGAGGATGTAAAACATCAACTGTAGTATGGTTTATTGGCTCCTTTTGGCCTACATGAAATATTAAATATTCATTACATCATCCAAGTCGGTTCAAAATGTTAGAGCCCAGAAGGTAAATGGCTGGGTACCCTTTTGATGCCCTTTACTTCCGTTAAGGGGCTCTTTAAGATTTTTTTCTATGACAAATTAGGGTTATTTTAACCTCCCCTATACGCTCTCCAGAGTATGCCGTATACTTATCGAATAACCTGTATATTATTATTATTATATGGTAAATATTATTACCACCATCAAAAACCAAAGCAAAGATAAAATAATATTAAAATTACAATAGCAATAGGATCAAAAATATCATGTAATGAACAGTTTACTAAAAGACTTAAGGCAGGACAGAGATATCCAAACTAATGTTCTGAATTTTACAATATTGTAATTTTTAAGTACGTACATGAAGAAAATTTAAATGATGATTCCAGAACTATTTTTTTGTTAAGTTGGGCTCTTAAGGGCATGGTTTTTGGGATCCAGCATAGTTTATTAAAAAATGAGCTCGCTTAATACGTCCGGAAAAATCAGTGACATGTTACGTTTTATTGAGAGAAAGTGAATCAAAAAGCGCATCTGTGGATAGGCTCTTGGCGATTTCGAAAAATACCTGCAAAGGCAAAAATAAGTGCTTATGAGAAAGTAAGTTATTACTAAATATAATATTTATATATAAATCTTTAAGCACACAACTTCATCCGAGTTATTAATCCCAAAATATCCTGAACTTCGTCTGCTGCGCGATATCAGGTTTGATTTTTTTTTTATTAATTTTATTTAAGTTCAGTTTCTACTTATGTTTTGTTGTTGGTACCTATCTTTAAGCAGCATTAAATTTCACTGCGTTAAATAGGTGGATTTCAGCTCTGTTTTTGAGTTTGCGTATCATCTTATTCATTAATGAGTCAAATGGTTTGACCTCAATAATCGATAACACTGCACTATTTCTGCATATCTGGGTACATCCTGACATGTTTCGCCATGGACTTTTGGATCCTGGATGGATTTTATTCTTTAAAATGAGGTGTTAACAATGTGAATAATTTACAAGAGTCTATTTAGATTTGGTGGTACATATTGACGAAATATTTTTCTCAATTACAAATATATCCTGTGTTTTATAGTAAATTTTTGTAAAAATTCTTTGACTCCAGATTTTATTATTTCGTTACATAACCACAATGCCAAAGTGATAGTTAAACTCATAATTTTTGTGTTAAAAATTACACCTTCGATAAAAATCACTCGAGCATGTACATAATATTAGGTAGGGGTCGCTAATAAGAATGTGCCAAAACACTGGACAAACATATTTTGAAACGACTTAACTCGAATTTTTAACGGCCAAATTTCCAGGTGATATTTATTATAAAGCTTAACGCCCGTTTTTATATTTCAATGTATCCTTCATTTCGTATCAGTATACTTTGTAACATATCTCATCGTAAGCGGATAACTCTGACCGCAACATCAGCTTTCTCCAGTTAAACTATAACCTGAAAGATTGACCATTAACAACGAGTCGGGTGAAGATTTTAAAATGCAAAAGTTAAACCGTGAAGATCTCGGTTTCGTGCAACAGGAAAGAAGCCATATTAATGGTTCAGGTATGAAATGATATCGTGAGAAATTCGAGAAATACCAACGAAATCGTTTAAGAGGTACGGCGGGAGACCGATTGTTAAGCCGCCTGGTTGTTATTAAATATGGACGTTTAGGCCAAAGTAAAACGTGTATAAATTAAAAACATTCAGGGAGCGAATATGGAATATTGGTGAAACTACATTACCGAAATGACATGCAAACGCAACAGGCTCAATTTAACCATCTATAATAGCTATGTAATTCTAAAACGATAATTAAAATACCGTTTTACTTCTCCAATCAACATTCGTCCCAAGAAAGGCTTACTACTTAAATATCAGAACCAAATTAGTTTACTTTGTTGCCAGCTTTGTATCCTATTTTAATTCTAATAATCTCTAATCTCGAACCTGGAAACAAACGCTAAAAACATGCGAAATCGCAATAAAGATTATCATGCAATATCAAGCAAGGTACATTCATCATTACATATTATTTACAAAGTAATTTACTAACATTAATCAATTTTCACTTAAAAAAAAAAGAAATTACTTTGACATATCGGTTCTACAACAACAATGTCGCTATATGAATCATCGTTGCAATTTTATTGCTACTAGGCACCATCAGGCAGTTTTGCCTGTACCTAATTTAACTACCTTTGGGATCCCCTTTATACAAGTAGCGCCTAAAGTGTTTATCAAGTATCGAGTATAGTAATTTCTCGAGTTTGGTTCTTTCATTCTCGATATATCGAAGAGCAAATACCATTATCTTTGTGTCTGGAGACAAGACAGGTTTTCACTGTTCTTCAAACAAAGCATTTCAGTATTTGTATTGATTCTTCCTTTTCTCACGACCAAACGAACGTACAACAAACACAATAAGTGTAATAATTATTCAATTGTGGACGTATTTCTACTTTTAATTTGCATATCTGGTATTTGGCTTTCTCGTCATATTGATACATATTTTTAGTAATGTCATTCATTCTAATCCTTTGCTTATCAATTTATCTCGTTTGATTATCACAAGTGTAAACATCTGGCCATAGCGATGGATTGAACCATTTTGGAAGAAATACATTATTTATTATTTACTGCCTAATTTTGGTACCTTTTGGTACCTTATGTTTAAGAATTTTCTAAGGGCATGGGTAAAAATAACAATTGTTTAAATCTAAAACTTCTCTATTGACAAATGATGTAAGTTTGTCACCTTGTCAAATCATTTATTTTATATAATTTATTTGTACTTACTCAGATTTGGTACGATCGTAACCCAAAACTATATAAAGTATTTAAAGCATTACTTTTGTAGTCTCCGAAGTCTCTGTTAAGCACTGCCCATTGCAGTATTTCAAAAGCTCCAGTTAATTTTTTCAGGGTGATATAAAATTAAAAATTCACTTCAAGCTTGGAATCATAATATTTCAATTCATATCTCTAATTTTTCATTAATATTTTAATTAAGCTCGAAATTATGTTTATTCTTAAATTGGCAGATCGAATATTTTGTTATATATATTGACGTATTCCATCAAAAATCGTTGCACAATAAAGACAAAAATGTTCCGTGCGACAAAAGATATTTTACTACTTTTTAGATCTCATGATAAAATAGAATCCTTACAATAAGAGTGCTTTTAGAGATCCGAAAGCTGTAAATGTGTCAAAATATTTTTTATAGATATGATAATGTCTAGCTTTGAATACATACTGGGTCATAACTTTAAATCTAATTGTGGCTACATTTTCTACACTAAAAAATATCTCAAAGAACCAGAAAATACCACTTTTGCAAAATCGCGGGGAATAAAAATGAGGTATTTTACGAACCACCCTCACCCCACTTTAAAGATCTGAAATGACACTACCCTACTTGTGACGCTTCTCTGGAAAGCTTATCAAAAATGCTCCTCAGCGATACCAAAATTATTGAGATCTAAGTATGAAATGTTAGCGAAAGTTTGAGAAAATGCTTTAAAAATAACTTTTGCAAAATTTGGCAGGAAAAATTAAAAAATAAACGCAAATAATGAAACTGAATCCCAAGCCTAAACAAAAATTAATTGTAGTGCTAAATCCGAGGCTAAATCTCTCAATTTTTTGGCCTGTTTTTAACTATTTTATTAGGTGCTCAAAATTATTTTTTCATTTTGTTCTAAACAGAAATAAGGTCGATTTTCAAACTTGCTTCCTAACTTTCTGCAAAATATTTCTTCGACAACCATCAACTAATTATCATCTGGCGCAATTCTTCCAGAGAAGCCGGATGGGTTTCCTAAACTAATGATTTAATGTACCCCCATAAAAAGAAGTCCATATGGATAAGGTCAGGTGATCTTGGCGGCCGTTCAATTAATTTTACCTCTTCTGCCAATCCACTGGTTTCGATAATTTTGGCCAACCGCTCTCTAGCCACAGCAACATAGTATAAAGTTGCACCATTTTGCTGGAAGTGTCACTGGCAGCTCCAGAAGGGGCCTCTTCGACTTCCTTACTAAAATTCTTAATTGCTCAAGATAAATAAATAAATAAAAAATGTATAATAAGGAAATAAAAGAGGGGCCTGTATAAACTGCTACAAATTTCTACCGTTGATCTGAGACAATCATGAATGAATGAATGATCTTAGGGGGATTAGTACACTGCGACCTGTATAGAATCTATTGTGTCTCCTTTCTTTGGTGCTTCCGTTGATGTGATTCTCAATCAGAGTACCTCATTCAGCTTCAGTACTTTGATAAAAGCAAGTAGTCTGGATGGTTGTTATGGATGTAACTTCCTCCTGTTCGACGATGCAGCACCCGAAGCAGGCCATTTGCCTACTCGCGACCGCGCCTTCTCCGTGAGAAGGTGTTTCTTCTCCCTCCTCACAGAACCGGCAACTATCCTTGTTTTCAATTTTTATATTTTTATTCTCTTCAATTACCTTCTCAACCGATAGTGGCCCGTAAGAAAGCCGGTGCGGATGCGGAGATTGTTCTTAGTCAGTGTTATAAGGTTTTTTGATCTTCCTGGGTGAGGAGTAGGAGACACTGGAAACATCTTTGATTGCCTTAAACCTGTAAGGTGCTCCCAAAAACTGATCGATTTGGTTCGCTCTTATTTCCTGAATTCTTCCTTGTAGATGTGAATCTCTATGCCACAGAAAGGTTCAAGTCCGAAAAGCGGAGTTTGTGCTCCTACTTTTGTCAATTGGTCTGCTTTTTCGTTGCCTTCTATCCCAGGGAAGGGATAGTTTGTTATTCTTGCGTAGTTTGTTTAGCCTATCTAGGCATTCCCATACCATTCTGGAGCTGATTGTTGAGCTCACAGCGCTTTGATGGCTGCTTGACTGTCTTAGAAGATGATAATCTCTTTCTTCCTATAGTTTATGTCGAGGTTGAACTGCGCACTTCTTCTTAGGGCATTAATTTCCGCCTGAAATATGTCTGGGTGTTTTCCCATTGCTTCGGAGAATTTGGTTCCTGGCCCAAATACTTCGGCTTCGGTCTCCTGTTCAGTTCTTGACCCATGTGTATACCATTTTATGGCACTCGCTGCAATGTGAGATTGCAAATTGTGTTTCCACTCTTCTCTACTTCTTATTACGACCGTGAAGTATTTTTCAAAATTGTATCTTTTGGCTATATCGTCCCAGGGGAGCCCAAAAAGTGGCATGAGATGAGCATGCGAATTATTAAGCTCCAAAATAACCTTGAGCCCTAAGCGCCACATAATGGCCTAGACATTTTTTGATGAACTCTCATGTGACACTAAAATGGAGATTATCTAAGAAGACTTCAAATTAAAGTTTCCTACGAGTCTCTTGATGTAATAAGTAATAAACTGAGGGCATGATTTATCAGCATGCATCAAGTAAGGTCCAAACAAAATTCGAAAAAAGAAAACAATCTATGAATTGGCCACATATTTTATATTAGGAAATAGATGCATTTTGAGCAGTCTTCTGGATATTTGTTCGTTGTTCCAACTTTTTTTGACATTACCGGTAACATCTGCTTCTGCCGAAAGAGCATGTTTAAGGCTGAAGTTGGTAAAAACTTATTTACGCAGTACGAAGGTCCTGCGGTGTGTGCTTTTTTTGAGAAGACAGCTGCTTGAATTTTTCCTGCGTTAAACTGGACATTGTTTTCCTCACTCCCCAATGTATAAATATGTGGATTAACGTCACTTCATTACCGACAGCTCTGTTTATATACATGACCATTTAGGAAAAGAGAAGATTCATCATTGAAGCAATTTTTTTTATATATATTCAGGTGTCGCCCTAATTCTCCCTGTCATGGATCCATAAAACTGAATTCTTCTGTCCAGATCATCGTCGCTAAGTTCTTCCAACATTTCAATTCTGTAACGGTGAAATTAATGCATTTTGCTAACGAATTCTCTGGATACGCCTGTAACTGCTGCTAAATGACGCGTTGACACCTTTGCATTTATAGAAAATTGGCCAATGGCCTCAATCTTCATATCTTCATCTAAACTTGGGGGTTGTTGTATTTGTTCATTACCAACAGATCCAGTTTCTTCGAATTCTGAAATCAAATCTCTTATGTAGACGTGGCTGGCGTTTTCATCAGGATGCCTTTCATTAATAGTAATGACAGTTACATAGCACTGAGCATCATAAAGAAATATCGTGTCTACTCGTTCTTTCATAAAAAACACCATTTCCGAATTAAAATAAATTCCAAGGAAAAATGCAGACAAAAGTGATGACAATAGCAATAAGCACGTTCAATTTTAAATGATTTAAAAGATGCAAATTTTATTACAAATTTTACAAAATAGGAGCAGAAGCAAGTACGTGCAGAGAATTTTATACCCACAATATTGTTTTAATTTCGACTTGGGGTCCTTTTTCATAATTTACGATTATTTTCTAACTTTTCCTGCCAAATTTTGCAAAAGCGAGTTTTAAAACTTTCTCTCCAAATATTTTTTAGTTTTTTGATATAACTTCTGCAGTGTAGAAACTATAGTCCTTGTAAGCTTTCAAATTGTCACCCTGTATATAGCGAAAATTTTCTTTTGCAATTAAAATTTTCGAAATACAAAGCTTTTCAAAACTAATTTTAAATATCAATATGTTCGTTTTAGATAATTATGTTAAAGTAAGAATAATGAAATCAGACTAGCAAGTCCTTTTTATAGCCAGATTTCTTGAAAATTCCAACTCATTTTCTTTTCTTTAGACAGTAGTGCTGCCGTCTGCAAATAATGTAAATATTAGGCAAGCTTACCCTAATCAAACTGCTAATATGTAAGAAAAATCACAATACATCGATTATTAAAAATTACCAGTCGATAAGCATTTGAACGATAGGAAGTCATCCAGTTATACCATAAACCCTATATTTTCAATTTTCTTAAAATAATCTTGTGATTAACGGAGTCAAAGGCTCTTGAGTTATCGTAAAATGTGGCAGCTGCCCGCTGCAACATCATAATCATTTATCCCGGAATAAATATTAGAAAAAAATAATATATCCATATTCTTCGGCACAACCTAAGCTGAACAAACTGTATTTGGTTAAAGAAATTTGCAATTATTTAAGCCTCTTTCAATTTAAATCATAATATTCTTTAATGGATGTAAATTATTGTCATGCAGAAAAAGGTACTGATTCAATCGCGGTTTTCATAAGAATCAATATAAATTTAGGATTATGCAATCCATCAATAAAACCGCTAACAACTGAAAATTAATTGCAGCAGTAAATAATAGTTTAAAAATATGAAAATTATCATTCATTTGATTATGACCATAATTGACGCCAACATAAACATTAACACATATTAATGGTGTAATAAATATAGTCATAAGGAAATCGGAAATTTATAACTTAGAAACCACAATTTCAACAGATGGAGTGCGGTTTGAAACATCAATTTTTCAAACCGAGGCATAATAATTTTTTAAGTAAATTCCAAATTAGGCATGCCTATTTTTAGAAGTGGTTAGATTCCATTCCAAAGGGCGAAAAGGCAATCCGAGGTTGCCCTATGGAATCGAATTGTTTAAGCAATTTTTGGAATATTTATTGCTTCCCTAGTTTTGCTGAAATACAGGTAAACATTTTCTGGCTCAAATTTAAGACCAAGGAGAGAAATGGTAATATTTCAGTTAATGTAGCATTATGATATAAATTATATATTACTAGAATATGGTATCGAATAGCAGCTTAACATGGAGCACATAGACATTACTGATATAACAATAATTTAAAAGTATGAGTGCTATGGCAGTAAAACTAAATGTCTAAAAATACACTTGCGCTATAGCAGTTATATTTTGGTTCAGCAGTTACTACTATCCTACAGCAATTTTTCGAGAAAAATATGATAAAATTCAATCACGTTATACTTTCTTAACGGGCCATTGCTAAAACTTCAGGTAATCTTTGAACATGCCGCCATTGCCGGTCTGAGAGTGAAATTTTTAACTCGTTTGCAATCCGGTTCTCAACTACAAGATGTTATTATATTCTTGGTTTCAAACCAATATAGCTACATTTCTTGAAAGATATTATTGGAAATGTGCTTTGTATGTCCAAGGATTTAAAGGAAATCAAGGATATTTACTGTTGCAATGATATTTTTTAATAATGATCCTGTTATTTGTAAATACGATCATATGATTCAAAAAGACATATCAATTATTATTATTTTCCGGAGACTTATAAAATAAAAAAATGTAATTAAAATCCTGAACGCATTGTCATAAATATTTTTTCATTATTGTTTTGTAGAATGTAATAAAAGTTAAATATTTATTTTTTCTCACTTTATTTACGTTCTAGCTACCTTATTTTTTCTATCACTACCTACGCAATGTTTTCAATTTGACTAGAGAGCTAAAAATATTCAAAATTACCCATAAAATGTTTGTAATAAATCATAATACTTCAAAATGATTGCATCACGAACTAATATAAGTGCAATTTAAGATGCTTTATAGACTGAATTTCCAAAAGTTTTCAAAGTCATTCAGGCTCTCCTTAATTTTGAGTATCCAGTGTCTTCAGTAAGTGTAAAACGTTTACTACTTATAATATTTACTTACTTACCTAAATTTACCTTAAAAAAAAGTGGCCTTTCTAGGAATACAGCTTTACTCTGTCCAACAATAGTATACTACAACGAACTACAGCACTATTTGCATTGATACTATTTTTTCATATCCGAATCTCGTGCGATTGCGTTGGATATTTCAAACAGAGTTTGGCATGACGGATTGCTCAACAAACAGTCGTTCTTCTGCCAACCTCCCTCTGCAGCTGGCTTGACAGTTTCCTCAAGAACCGATCTCTGCCTGCACGTTGCAGTTGATGGACACTTCTCAGACACATTCATCATTAATGCGAGAGTGCCTCAGGAAGCAATACTGTTGAGATTTTAAAAGGGTTTTACTGAGAGAAATTATGACAAACTCACGTAAAAAACAACTTTATTATGAACGAAAAACGAATGCTTACAAAAACCGGGCTTGTAAAAGACTAAATCTAGAGGCACATATAATGTACCCAAAACACTTGAGTATACCATAACGCGGATATATAAATCAAACCGCTAACGCCTAGACATAAACAAATTCGGCAATTCGGCTTAGCAGTTATCCGATATTGGTTCTTAGTCAGCGGTACTTTTCTACTTCAATACTCTCCTTAAAAGTATAGCTGACCAAAACCAACAAAAATAAGTAAAACTATGTAGTACCTCTAGTGACCAAACCAATTCCAGAACGGAAAACTTCAAATTTAGGTCTGGCTAAAGGTTTTGTCATTCAAAGTCAAAGTCAAAGTCAAAATAAGCTTTATTTTCAAAAGATAATACATCTTGTCGAAAAAGCATAAGTTACTACAATATCTTACTTACTGTACATATCACACAGTTAAACATTAAAAAATATAAAAAATAAATAAATACAAATAATAAGGTATAATGTCAAAAGTTAAGAAATAACAAACATACAAAAATTGGAAAACGAACAAATCTTATACTACTATGAAAATAGTTGAGTAAAATTAAAAAACAAGAGAAATAAAAATTTAAAATACCAAGTTCAATAAGATACAAAAAAGCCATAAAAGTATTTAAAAAGTATCACAGAAAAACTCATTTAAGCTATAGTAAGCCTTATCATCTTAGTCTCTCTTCTGAAGGGTTTTAAAGGAGTAAGGTTTTTTAAATAAGAGGGAAGATGGTTATAAACTTTAATGCTGTTATAAATGATTGATTTTTTAACTAGTGCTGTGTGAGGAATTGGTAGCGGTAAGTCCGAAACATTCCGAGTATAGTAGTGAACACTACGTGCACTCATTTTTTGGCGATTTTTATGAATCAGTGTGACAGTTTCCAAAATAAATAAACTATACAGAGTTAAAATTTTTCTTTTTTAAAGAGCGGCCTGCAATGTTCCCTGTTGTATGCGGCGCAAATCAATCTTATAGCACGCTTTTGAAGGACAAAAACAGAATCCAATATGTTTTGGTTGGACGTCCCCCAAAAATAGATCCCATACCTTAAACGAGACTCAGTCAGAGCAAAGTAAACTGATCTGGCCAAAGAATGTCCCAATTCATTGGCCACCATTCGTACTGCAAAGCAACCAGATGAAACTTTATTTGAGAGAGCCGAAATATGCGATTTAAAGCTTAGATCAGAGTCGATGATTACTCCAAGAAACTTGGTCTCAAGGCGGAATTCAATAGATATGCTAGATAGTTCTAGATCACCCCTAAACAATATCACAGTTGTTTTAGAGAGATTTAACAAGAGAAGATTCGAGTCACACCACAATTTAATCATTTCAAGATCAGTCAGGATAGCCCTTTTTAAGATGAAGAGGTTAGCACAGTGCCATAGAATAGTGGTATCATCGGCGAAGAGCGTAAATTTACCAGAGATTTTCAATAAAGCAAGATCGTTGATAAATATCAGGAACAGGACAGGACCCAGTACTGACCCCTGAGGAACACCACACTCATTCTCCAGATTTTCGGATTGCAAATTTAAAAATAGCCTAATAGACAATTTATCAGCACCAGAGCTGTTCCTGTTTCTCACACTTAAAATAGTATCTTTTATTTCTTCTAAAGTTGTAGGGACAAAATAAAATGAGTTGCTTACACTTGTTTTGGACGGAAGATAACTAAGCGGATCAGTAGACTGTGGAATATTTTTTGTCAGTCTTTCAGCTACAGAGCAGTAGTATTTATTAACTACATTCGGACACAATGTACTCTCATTTAATTTTGGAGTGAAGTGGTTTTTGCTTCTGATGTCATTAATGATTGACCAGCTTTCCTTTTGTTTATTGGGTGCTGTAGAGAGGCGCTTGTGATAATACAAGTTTTTAGCCGACCCTAAAAGTTTTCTATACAAAGATCTGTACTTATTAAAGTAAGAGTGGAAATGCAAGTCATTAGTAAACTTTCTGATATAATGAAGAACTCGAAGGTTCTTAGATGACACCTTTAAGCCTTTAGTGAGCCAAGGTTTACTCTTTTTAATCTTTAACTTCCTGACAGGGAATGATTTGTAGAACTTTTTGACCATTTTGCTATGGAATTCTCCTACAGGGTCGAGCGATGAAAACATTTTCTCCCATGAATCATTATTGCACATTTGGAAAAACTTCCGAAAATTTGAAGAACCATAAATTCTACAATTCTTGTACTTAGCTTGTTTTTGTACGGCTGGCATTGCAAATTTTCCTAAAACGGCTTGGTGATCAGATAGACCGGCATCAATAACCGAACAGGCAACCATTTCAGAACAGATATTTGAACATAAATAATCTATTAAAGTAGACGAGTACTGAGACACACCGGACACACGAGTAGGACAATCAACATGCATATGTAAATTAAAAGAGCCAAAAAGATTAGTCAGTCTTATAGTTGCAGTTGTATCACAGGCAAAAAAAATTATGTTTAGATCACCAGCTAGTATCACAGATGAAGACATTGGCAGTAGCACCAATAAGGACTCCAATTTATTGAGGAAGGCACTAATATCCGAATTAGGAGATCTATAAATACAAATAATATAAATGTTTAAACATTTTAAAAATATCACATTAAATTCAAAGATTTTTTCTTCTAGCAGGTTATTAAACTTATCTCTAGGTTGAAGAGAATTATTAGCTAAAAACTTGTCATTTTCTAAAATCATGCAGCCACCATGAGCATATATAGTTCTGCAAAAGGTAGATACCACTGTATAACCAGGAATAAAAGTCATCTCACCTTCTTTTAGCCAATGTTCAGTCATTAATACGAAATTTGGATAGTCTTGCTGATCTATAAAAGTATATAATTCTGTTGATTTATTTCTTAGGGATTGAATATTTAAGAAAAGAATAGACAAGTGTTGCTTTCCGACAACTAAGTGCGTTTTGGATTCTTTTCTGTGCTTTGAAAATTTAAATTTGTGTTTAATGCATGGAGGTTTAGTTGAACATCTGGGTCTACATTTATTACATCAGGCTGAGTATCGGACTCGGCGCACCAAGCGCCGAGTCCGATACTCATGTCTGCAATTTGCATATCACTAGATACATATGTGATATCATAATTCACCAGTAACATATAATTCACGTACAAAATGGTACTTTACATCGATATGCTTTATACGTGCATGAAAAACAGGATTCTTCATCAGTTTAAGTGCGCTTTGATTGTTAATGGATAAAGTCGGTTTTATTACATTTACACCTAACTTACTTAAGATGCGTTTTAACCAAACTAAATCTTTTGCCGCGATAGCCGCACTTACGTATTCCGCTTCCGTTGTAAATTGCGGAATACACTGTTGTTTCTTACGCACCCCCAAATTTGCAAATAATACCCGTTATCGATTTTCGAGTTTTAATGTCATTCGCGAAATCCGCATCACAAAACACTTCTAATTGTCCTCCAGTGTTGTACTGTAGTCCAACGTCCAACATCCCTCGTACCGTTGATGTGCCGAAGAATCCGCTTTACCAAATGGCAATGAGCTTCGGTAGGGTTCTCAAGTGTTCTTGATGCAACATTCACCGCATATGCAATATCGAGTCTAGTTACGACCTGGAGAGACATTAAACTCCCAACTATTCGCGATATGGAAAGGACTGGACTAACTCCATCTTGGCTCTATGGGGGTAGACACTGGTTCGGATTCTAGCATTCCATATTCCGTTAAAATTCGGGTGGCGTAACAGTTTTGCGTAATAACTATGGAGCCATCATTGTCTTTGTGAAGTTCAAATCCAACAAAATTTCGAACAGTCATGGTCACTTTTGTTTCAAATTCATTCTGAATTTTGTTAAGCAAAAGATCAGCTTCTTCTTCTTTACTTGATACTATCTTCAGCGCCTTCACAAATCTCCAGCTTATCCAAAGGAGGGCTAGTTAACAAGGTATTTTGTAAAAATCACTTAAAAATTTTTTATGCTAATTTTCAAGGTATTAGAGGAAAAATCTCCGAAATTGAACTAATTTTAAATGAACTTAATATAAATTGTTTATGTATAACCGAACACTGGCTTGGTTCTGATGAACTCTCTACCATCAAAATCAATGGTTTTGTTCCTGTGGCGGGGTTCAGTAGATCTACAAGAATGCGAGAGGTGTGGGTATATTTCTGAAGGAGAATTTAATATTTGAAGATCTTAATCTATCTAAGTTTTGTATTGAAAAGCAGTGTGAAATAACTGGCATCTATTTAAAATCCTTGGGTACTATAATCCTAACTGTATATAGATCCCCAGATGGAGATTTGAATACATATCTCGATGCCCTATCCCAAGTGTTTGATAAAATCGACTCTTCACCGTTCACTATTGTTATGGGTGATTTTAATGTCCACTATGAAGTTCCGAATAATAGAGGGGTTGATTTTCTAAACTTTTTGTTTAATTCTTATGACCTGTATCATACTGTAAATTTTCCTACTAGAGGCAATGCATGTCTCGATAATGTTTATGTCAATTTTGACAGGTGCAATCTACATGTAACACCATATGAGTTGCAGGGACTCTCTGATCACCAAGGTATAGTTTTTGATACTTCTATACAGTTGCAACCTAAAATGAGTTCTCGCATCACATATAGGTCAATTAATGATCAGGGTCTTGCAGCACTTTTTCAGCACTTCCACTCCTTTAATTGGAACATCATTTTGGGTGGTACTGAGCATATTGAGGTCAATTTTCAGAAATTTTTTCAGTAACTGAAACATCTAATGGATTGCTGTCTGCCAACTAAAACTCGTTTGGTTTTGGAAGGTCCTTCCCGGAAGAAAATAGAATGGTTTGACAATTATTTTGAGGAGATGAGAGAAAGGCTTCGTACTTTGTGTGTCATCAATAACCATAGTCTTATTTTGGTACCTAAATCCATGATCACGGATTATAAAAGGCAATACCGAGCGGAAATCACCAACAAAAAAGAAGGCTGCACATTATAGGTTTATAAGTGGTGCATCCAACAAAACAATGGCTATGTGGAGTATTATAAAATCACAGTCTAATAATAATGCATTTGTCACAGACGGGGCTAGCCTTGATGCCCACACTTTAAATGACTTTTTTGTCAATATTGCCAGTGAGGTTATTGGAGCTCTGCCACAGTCTCAAAGCTTGTTTTCTGACTACTTGGTGGGTGATTTTTCCGCTGGCGGTGGTTTTGCCTTCACAGAGGTCACGTGTGATATGGTTTCAGAAGCAATCTATAATCTCAAAAATAGCAATAGTTCTGATTGTCATGATATTTCATCAAATATTATTAAGCACTTAAACATCATCATATCTCCACTTTTAACTATATTATTTAACCAGTGTTTTCGTAGCAGTTACTTCCCAGCAATGTTGAAGATAGCCAAGGTGTTAAAATTTTTAAGAATAAAGGTAGTCCCGATAGTGAAACCAACTATAGGCCTATTTCATTATTGCCTATGATCGCAAAAATCCTTGAGTCTCTAATGAAAGATCAAATAAACTTGTACTTTGAAGCTAATAACATCTTCACTCAAAGTCAGTTTGGTTTCCGAAACAAAAGGTCTACCTCCTTGGCTATTAACAAGCTTACTGAATTTATTGCAGGTGGCTTTGAGGACCGACATGACACCTATGCTTCCTTTCTTGATCTTACAAAGGCTTTTGATTGCATTTCTCATAATATACTCTACAGCAAACTCAGCCATTATAACTTTAATCAATCTAGTATTGCCTTTATTGAGTCCTATTTGAGTGGGGACAGAAGACAGTATGTTTATTATAACAATATTTCTTCAGATAGTAAACCAATTTTGCATGGTGTACCACAGGGTTCAGTATTGGGGCCATTGCTGTTTCTTATCTACATTAATGATCTTCCTACTGTGTATGACAATGTAAGTCAATTGTTTGTTCTGTTTGCGGATGATACAACTTGCCTTCACCAGTACTCTCCATCGGATAATATCCAAGTCACTGTAGAAACTGCCCGAGCACGGGTTGTAGACTGGTTTCTGGCAAATGGTTTAAGCTTGAACGCTAGTAAGACCCAAAATCTGAATTTCACTCTAAGAAATAACCATTCCACTCTACCTTCTGAGGAATCTGTTAAGTTTCTGGGTGTTTACCTGGACCCCGGACTCACATGGGAAACTCATATTAATAATCTTAGCTCCAAACTTTCAAAGATTACTTAACTGTGTTTCTGTTAATACACTTTTGACTGCATATCATGGTTATTTTTGTTCGAATATGTCATATGCAATTCTAAACAGGGGTTATGCTCCTAGAACTGCCCAAATTTTTAAACTGCAATGTAGATGTATCAGGATTGTTTCAGGACTTAGGTATAGAGACTGCTGTAGACATAAATTTCTTGAATTTAAATTGCTCACATTTTCTTGTATTTTCATTCTTAATTGTGTTAACTTCATAAAACAAAACATTCAACATTTTCAAACCCATGGTAACATTCACACCTGCTCAACCAGAAATAGAGACAGACTTGTGCCTGGTTTCCATAGATTGGAGAGAACTAGGCGCGGCTCTGATCACTATGGAATTAAATTCTTTAATGCTTTACCCCCCCACATTAAGAACTTGGATGATAGGGATTTTAACAGAACTATTAAACAATATCTTGTTGGGCATTCTTTTTATACGTTTCAAGAATTCTTGCTAAGTGATTTTAACCTTTAATTGTGATAGATACTGTTGCCCAATTTTAACTTATGTGTATTCATGCGATTTTTTAACTTAAGTAAATATTTGTGCCCAGCATGTCCATTTTGTATGTTTCAATAGCTAGTATTTATTTTTATGTTAGTGTGTCTGTTAGGTAGGTACCCTTTTTAATCAACTGTTCATTGACATTTGTAATGTATTTTATAATATTTATAGTCAGTAGTGTTTTTCACATTTGATATCTTGATGACTTGATGACGTGTAAAAGCAATTTTTTTTGTAATATTACCAATAATAAAATCAAATCAATTCAAATCAAATCAGTCCGTCATCAATATACAATAGTATTATTAGCAGATGCCCGGCACTTGATCGGTGTATGTATAAACAAGGATCGGAAAAACTCTCGTTAAATCCAAAATTTCGCAAAAAAATCCATAAATCTTCGATTCCAACATCTTGGTGCTTGCTTGAGCCCATAAAGGCTTTTCTGCAACTTACAGACTTGTGATGAAACATCCTCGAAACCTTTTGGTTGATGCATGTAAATATCTTCAAATTTTCCATATAAAAAGACGGTCTTGATGTCAAATTGCCTTAAGTGTAGTTTTTGTCTGGCAGCAAGACTTAGAACAACACGAATAGTATCAAAGCGAGCTACTGGACTAAAAGTTTCGTCAAAGTCCCTGCCGCTTTGCTGCGCACAACCTTTTATGACCAAGCGTGCCTTAAACCGTTCAATTTCTTCATTTTCATTGTACTTAATGCGATAAACCCATCGATTGGAAATAATTTTAGTGTCTTTCGGTTTATCCATGCATGACATTTAACCACATATCAGGCTTCTTCATACGTCATTGGTTCACTGTTGGCAATCAACGCAACCGGGATTCCATAGAAATCAGGAGGTTTTATTTGATTTCTAGAACGAAGTCGACGTCTTTCTGGAGAATCTTCTTCTGCCTGAGTTTCTATTTGTCTGGGCTCTTCTGGTGTTTCATCCTTTAAAGGATTCTCATCATCTTGAGGTTGATCCACTTTACACTCAAGTTCAGTTGACTTATACACCAGTTTTTCTTGTTTAAAAATGACGTCATGGCTTACACAAACATCATGAGTCTCTGGCACCCATATACGATATGCATCAGTATCTTCAAGATACCCAACCAGAAAACCTTTTAGAGCTTTCTTATCCAGTTTTCTGCTCTTTTGTTGCGGTACATGAACGAAACAATCGGTACCAAATACTTTCAAGTTATTTATCCTTAGTATTTCATTAGACCATAACTCATAGGGGCTTTTACTTTTGTCCTTCGATGGTCCAGTTCTGTTCAATACATAAGCTGCTGTATTAACAGCTTCAGCCCAAAGAAATTGCGGAAGATGTGATTTAGCATGTAGCGTGGAACGAGCATCTTCCATAAGTATGCGATTCTCCAGTTTTATAAATCAGAGATGCACTTTCCTCATTCTCATTAAGTTCACCATCAAAGTTCTCATCTCGCGATGATCCATTGATCTGGGATTCTATGAATATTATATAAGCCTCTTGATTCAGCATCATTAGCTCTGGGGAATTTATACCTCAGGGATATGAATCGAGAGTCTTTTGTGTAATCTACAGGGCTGTTTATCATATGCACAAGCTCAATATGTAAGTGTAATAAATTTATTTTATCAGAATATTTTAGCACCTTCTATTCGCATAATTTTTTTATTTCCGCTATCCAGGTCAATATCATCTTAAGTTGCGCTCGGAGCAAAAGTGCCATAGCTTTAAGATCACCACAGCAATTTCTGCTTTCATGACAGAAGAAACATCGTCATAAAACACCAGAATCAGAAGCGCAAACTTATCATGAGATAAAGCCAAAGTATAGATAAGAATATTTAAAATCCTTAGAGTCAGTGCTGTTTTGTTTTGGTCACATGATTTTTTATCTTCGGTCTCCAGGTCATAAGGAAAACAACAGTACCTTCAAGTCATAAGGAAACCAACATACCTTCCGTCTAAGATCACAACAGAAATTCTAGCTAAATGTTGATGAATCATTGAACAGATTTATATGTTATATTCATGGCCAAGTCCCTCTACAACTCAAAAAACATCATTACAAAATACCAGACCATCTTCAAGGAGGAAGCAAATCTGAAATTTATCGTGGAGATCAGAATGATATAAAAAAGTTTGGATAAAGCAAAAGTATAGATAGATAAGAGTATTTTATATACTTATAGACAGTGCCGTTCGTTTTGGTCACACCTTCTACTCATATGATTTTTTATCTTCGATCACCAGGTCATAAGGAAAACAAGCGTTTAAGCTCGCAACAGAAATATTAGCTAAATTTTAAGGAATCATTGAACAGACGTGGATGTATATGTTATATTCATGGCCGAGTCCCTCTACAACTGTAGAAACATCATTACAAAACACCGGACCATATTCAAGGAGGAAGAAAATTTGAAATTCATCGTGAAGGTCAGGATGATAAAAAAAGTTTGGATAAAGCAAAAGTATAGATAGATAAGAGTATTTTAAATCCCTAGAGCCAGTGCCATTCGTTTTGATCACACCTTCTCTTCATATGATTTTTTATCTTCGATCTCCAGGTCATAAGGAAAACAACAGTACCTTCCGTTTACGATGACAAAATTCTAGCTAAATTTTGATGAATCACTGAATAGACGTGTTGTTATAATCATGCATCCAAGGTCCTCCACAACTGAAGAAGCATCATGACAAAACACCAGACTATCTTCAAAGAGAAAGAAAATGTGAAATTCATCGTGGAGGTGAGGATGATAGAAAAAAGTTTGAATGAAACAAAAGTATCAATAGATAAGTGTATTTTAAATCCTTAGAGTCAGTCACGTTAATTTTGATCACACCTTCTACTCATATGATTTTTTATCTTCGATCTCCAGGTCATAGGGAAAACAACAGTACCTCCCGTTTAAGATTACAACAGAAATTCTTTCAAAATTTTGATGAATCACGGAACAGAACTGGATGTATATGTTATATTCATGCCCAAGTCCCTCCACAACTGGAGAAACTTCCTTACAAAACACCAGACCATCTTGAAGGAGGAAGCAAATTTGAAATTTATCGTGGAGGTCAGGATGATATAAGAAAAAAGTTTGAATAAAACAAAAGTATAGATAGATAAAGTACTTATAGTCTCTGCCGTTAGTTTTGGTCGCACCTTCTATTCTTATGATCTCCAGGTCATAAGAAAAACAATAGTACCTTCCGTTTAAGATCACAACAGAAATTCTAGATAAATTTTGATGAATCACTGAACAGACGCGAATGTATGTTATATTCATGGCCAAGTTCCTCTACAACTGAAGAAACATCATTACAAAACACCAGACCATCTTCAAGGAGAAATAAAATTTGAAATTTATCGTGGAGGTCAAGATAAAAAGAAAGTTTGGATTCACTTTGGCGAAGATTCCAGCCCTTTAGCCTAGTATCTAAAAATTCTGTTCACTACTTGGACAAGCTGAAATAGCCGATGACTTCAATGTTCATTACAACCTCTTCAATTAAATAATGTGCAAATACAAAAAAAAATATTTTAATTCCTTAGAACCAGTGACGTTCGTTATGGTACACCTTCTATTCATATTATTTTTTTACCTTCTCTCTCCAGGTCATAAGAAAAAGAACAGTTCCTTAAGTTGCGTTCCGAGCAAAAGTTTCATAACTTTAAGATCGCCACAGAAATTCCAGCTAACTTTTGATGTGCCAATTAACAGTCTCGTGTTTGTGTTATATTCATAGCCAAGTAACCTCTATGACTGGAGAAGCATGATTACAAAACACCAGACCATCTTCAAGGAGGAAAAAAAATTGGAATTCGTCGTGGAGGCCAAGATAAAAAGAATGTTTGGTTTCACTAAAAATTCGGATAGCTGCTTGGACAAGCTTAATAAATGGCCGATGAGCTTAATGTTCAATATAACCTCCTTAACTCTAGATGTATGCGTAATTAGAAGAACAGACTGATTCATCTTGAGCTAAAGCAAACATATAGATAAAATAGTATTTTAATTACTTAGTTTCAGTGTCATTCGTTTTGGTCACACCTTCTATTCATATGATTTTTTTATCTTCGCTCTCCAGGTCATGAAGAAAACAACAGTATCCTCCGAGCGAGAGGGCCATAACATTAAGATCCCAACAGAAATTCTAGCTAACTTTTGATGAACGAATGAAGAGATCTGGGTGCATGTGTTATATTCATGACCAAGGGCTTCCATCACCGAAGAAACATCATTACAAAATACCAGACCATCGATCGTGGAGGTGGAAGCCATGATGTTAAAAAGAAAGTTTGGATTCACTTTGGAGAAGACTCCAGCATTTTCGTTTTCTTGGAAAATTTTAAATAGCCGATTTGTTCAATGTTTATTATAGCCTTCTTAACTAGACTTAAGGTGAATTCGAAGAATACACTAATTTATCATGAGATATATGGGTAAGCAGTTTAAGTGCTTCAAATTTATTCAGAGACACGACATATACAAATTTATATTCTAAAGGATATATCTAATGACTTGGCAAATATTGTTCAATCATCATCGTATGATCTTTTTGTCAATTTACATTTCCTTGTTTCAATTTGTTCCGTGTTATTATATGCTTATTAAAAACATATTTAACATCTGTCGTACATTCAACAGCAGAACTTGATCAGTCATTTGTTATATATTACAGCAATTAAATAAATTAAGAAAATTACGCCATTTTTTTTTAAATAATCCTATACCTAGACTACTTATTCTATTAACGGTTTTTTATCTTATAATAGACGAGAGCAAAATTTTGTCATTGAATTATACCCTAGCAAATAACTATAAAAATAGTCATAGTCGTTACTAATCATCTTTCAGTAAGTGCGATCTGTATTTATGGCGATAGATCCGATAAGCTCCAAACAAGCATTTCATCATTGGAAATTATTAGAGTAAGCAGACCAAATATTCTGCTATAAATTTTGACTTTATCGTTTATAAGTTGGAGATTAGAACTTGAATTATGCTTAGCGCAAAGATTCATAAAAACTTTATTGTTTATTCCGTCTATACCACGAGTTTAAAAGTGTTAATTATAAGCCAGACTGCCAGACAAAAAAATATTTATCGAAATCACATTAAAATGACTACGCGTGCTAAACAGGACTTAGCGATTCAACCAATATGGTATCAGGTTATTTAAATAAGAGCGCCTTGTGTATCATTAAAAAAGATCAATGCCATTTCGGTCTCTTTTGAGGCCAGGTACAGATCCATTGTCATTTTTAAAGAACTTTTTAATGAAAGGACCTTTTGCAAAAGTCGATATAAATGTAGAACAAAATTTAAATAAAAGTAAATAGCTAAAACTCACATACCAACTAAAATCTAATTCAAACTAGTATATTTAGCTAAATATATCCTGCTGTTGGAAATTGCTAAATGAAATTAATCTGATGCAAGTTTTATAGGTTTACCTAAAACCGAAAACGGTATCGATTATTATTATTTCATCAGAAGTATTACCAGCACATATAAGTAGGTCACATATTGTTTGACAGTGACTTAACTGGGCTTGAAAAATGTTTGTCCAGCAAAAGATAAAAATAATATTGAAGAAGATTATGTTAAAGCAAATTTATGTCAATATGATGCAATAAAGGATAAGAAGGAAGTAGGTTACAGGAAGATAAGGTTTCAAGCTTGACTAAAATATATCACGTGGTTGGTAATTTTCAATGAGCAACAAATCTTATCCTGCTTAAGCCCAAGGATCTTTTTTCTTGTGAAGGACTATCATTCGCATCCAAGACCGGCTACTGAAACATCAGCTGATGATATTTATTAATATTTGTTATTAACGGGAAAAACTAGCTCTAGATATGAAGGAAATCCTATGTCATTACTTTCAAATTTTCTTTAACTTTGCGCGTTATAGATTTTGCTTAAGCCATTAATGTGGCATTAAGACACCTGTACAACTGTGTCATATATGTAGAATCAAAAGTGTAAATTCCAACCGTAAAGCGTAATATAATTTTGCAGAAAATACCCTCCCATTAGTCCCGATTTGCCTGCTTGCGATTCCTTTTATACAATAATGTTTAGAGATAATGATCAAGTGTATAGAAATTACTGAACAATCAATTAAAATACTCAACAT
>JAEQML010054119.1:0-38813 GCA_016904865.1 Pissodes strobi | reverse complement strand
CCTATAAAAATCAGGTTACAAAATGCACTCTCTCGTTCATTCGCTCTAGTAGAAAATAAAGTTAATGCTTGGTATTTTAACTCACATTTACATTCATTTGTATGGGGTTACTGCCAATTCTAATCTACTATACAAACTTACTAGTTAATAATTATTAAGACTTCATTTACCACGAAAATGCTGATTTTCATAGAGCACTCAAATCGGAATACAAATGTTTAATAATAAATAATTTCTCTATATTCCTAGCTTTCGATAGCTTATGTATAAAAATCTGATTACATGTAATGCGTTTCTATATCATTTGGAAGTAAGTAAACAGAAATATAAAAATTAATTAATTAATTAATATCTAAAATAAGGAGGATTGTTAGCTGCATGTTATTTAAACACGACTAAAAGGTTGTACGCATAGAAACGTATTAAAATGGACAACTAAGATAAAGTTTAATTAAGGGGGTTTCAGAAAAAATATTTTGACCAAAACAGATATACTTACCTCTCTGGGAGAATTAGGAAGAGCTGCATATTAACTATCTAAGTTATTATAATAACTTTGTAGTACATAGTATTGCCTATAATGTCAAAAACCAACATACACACATCTCAAAGGATTTGATACCAAGCTATAACTTGTAAAAAGAAACAAAAGAAAATATAAAATGTATTTTCAAAAAGCTACATTATCTTGAGTATTTAAATTTTAAACCAGCACAATAAATTAATCTATAGCACTGGATAAAAAAAAAACAACAAAAGATTACGCAGCCTTCTGAAGATACCAATAAGTCGAAAAACAAAAATAGTTATACTCTGTCACATGCACCGATTCTTTCGTCACTCATAGCAATTTTATCTACAAAAGGAAAAAGTAATACGCATTATTCAAGCCCAGGGATGAAGTTAGCGTCTTCTGAAGTTCCGATCTCTGCCGCTGCGATCTCGAATACCACCCCGACCTGACGATCTACTGAGCTCTTCCAAGCGACGCTTGTTTTTTTCTAATCGAAATTGACGCTGTTGTTGTTTGCGCGCTATCTGCAAGTAAATAAAGTAGAATTAATGATAGCAATATCAGCGTCAAAAAGAATAAATTTTTTTCGATGGGTTATTGACTATATTTGGACCAATATATAACTTTTTGATGTGTAAACATGAGGGTAAATCTCGGCAAATGGGACAGAAATGTGTAAACCGATCCTAGACGCTGGGGCGGTATTATTATACAATTTTGCCATTTAAAATCGTTTTAAACGTATTATGGACGATAAAAAAGCATATTTTAAATTTAACGAACCGTCAAAAATATTATCTATTAATTATTTTAAACTTTGTTATTAAACCTAATTTTTATTCTATGAACAAACTAAAATGTATAGGCAACGGCCATAGCACGTTGAAAATACCAGTTCTCGTCCGATCACTGAAGTTAAGCAACGTCGGGTGTGGTTAGTACTTGGATTGGTGACCGCTTGGGAACACAACGTGCTGTTGTCATTTTTTTACAACCGATGTCGTTATAGGATATGTTTAGACATCAGTGTCTTGAGTACTAGCACACTCGCTCAACTTTTTTATTTGAAGGATTAGAAAAACGGTTAAATTAGGAAAATTGTAGGATTTCGCTAAAAGCGCTAGAATTTGATATAAAAAAAAAACAAACGAACGTCGTAAGGCCGTCAAAAACGACTAACTTAGGTTTTTTAAATGGAATACCCTATATAATGTTAAATATTCTGATTCTACGTAAAATTTCGAGTATATTTCATTTATTATAACATATACCTAAATTCAACTGTTTTCGCGCTATCGATGATTGAAAATCGTACTATTGTTACGGGTGGAAATTCTTCTATTTATAAAAGTCATTTTAGGAAGGAATATCGTTTGGAAAATCATCTCTATTTATTGTCTTTTTTTCGATAAGGCCGAACCTGTCTAGTATTCTGACAGCAGTATACAAAATGTCATTTAAAGATTTTAGTTGAATGACAGTCGATAGATTTTGACGTGATTACAGATTTTTTTCTGTTTTTTAATCTAGTAGGATGAGGGAAAACAGAAGAATCGGTCGTTGTTGATTCTGTGAGTCTTTTGTTTTCGTCATTAGCTGAAGAAGATTCCCTGGGTGAGAAGACAGCTCCAAAGAAGTTTTTAATTTTTTAGATGAAATAGGTTGGAAGCCGTTTTAGACTCTCAGGAAAGGGATGTTGTTCTGTTGAAAAGTAATATCACAGCTTATTCAATAACCAGCTACTCATCTCTATCGAAATCGGAAAGTTGGAGTGTCGGGCACTACGCATCCTGGCAGTGCCTTGAGCGGTTCAGTTTCACGGTCTCGTGATTTTTCAGGCAATGTAATGACACGAAGCGAGCTGAATTTAAAATGAATATTCGCTTCAAAATCCACGACAAATTCTTCCGAAGCTACGGCTATTGCCCTAGAAAGACCCGAAATTTCGAATTTTTATACAATTTTACCATTTAAAATCGTTTTCAAACGGATTTTAGACGATAAAACATCGTATTTGAAATTAAACGAACTGCCAAAAGTATTATTCAGATGTCCGGACGTTTAGAAAAATATTAACTCATGGCCCTCTTCTAAAATTTTCACTTGACTTTCCCAAATCAAAGGATGCCGCCGCAAGATGAGTAGCTGGTTATTGAATAAGCTGTGGTAATATCTACCAACAGCCATTATGGCGATAATCCCAATTATTCTTTGAGATATCCAGGAAGGCTTTGGTGAACCCCAGTTATGGGTAAGCTGTTTTAAGTTGTTTTGAATGTAGAATGTCAATTAGATCATTGGGGCCGAGTTTTGGCATTTCCGTTATTTTCATGTTAGTTTGTTTTTATGGATTAACTTCCGTTTTAGGGTTCTAATTGCGGATTCCCTGCAGGGTTGTAAGAACAAAATTTTTTTTGGAAGCTGACGAAATTAGGCTACTCATTAGTTTTGGATGACAGCAGAGAAAGATGATGGTCAATTTAAGGACATAGTTTTAATCGATTAAACGACTGTGACGATTGGGAACATTTTCTTCCCTAAAAATACGAAGAAGGAAAAGGAGAACTTCTCTTTGGTTTACAGGAGGTCCCTTACTCAGATAAGTCAACAATAACGTTTACCTCTCAGTGATGTGTCAGAATTTTTAAACTCGCTGTAGAGACTTTTAATTCAAACAAAATTTAGTACTCAAACAGTATTTTTAACAGCTTTAATATTTTCTATAGTATTTATTTACAATTATCTCAATCACTAGAGTATAATACCTTTTTTTGAAGTGTAGCTACGCCGGCATAGTTCCATTACTTTATTCTCTCGGGCACTAGATTTTTTTGATAATCTCTAGTGCATTTTATAACCGAGGAAGTTTATTCATTGAATTTTTCTTTATTTTGGCATTGATATTAAAACGTAACATAGCACTTTGAGGGATTCGGTTTCTGTTTGAAATTTGCAACTCGGGCTTACGGAAAGGCTATTCTAACCGAGTTGAATTAACTTAAAATAGTTTATATAGTTTTAATAGTCCGGTAATTTTATTACCGTCTAGGTTGCAGGTTACAGCAGAGCGTTACGGTGAAGTAAATTTTCTAAATTTTAATACCTTTTACTTGACACCTTTCAATTCTAAATTAGACTGTCAAGATGACAAGAGGGTGTGTCTAGTTAGACAGTAAACTGGGTCATTTCGAAATTTCACTACGGGGTAGCTGGGATCATTCAACCCATGGAATTCTCTTATAAGGCTAGAGGAGCTTGCTCTTATTTTTCTCCAGAATAAAATTATTGGCCTCACTCTTCTGTTGTTATTTTGTGTGAATTTGAGAATCTAGATCTTGTGTGGTAACTGGTTGCAGGTAGCGTACACTACGACAGGTAATTATTTACTTAATTTGATACTTGAGTTTGTACTCCGTTTCTTTTATTTCCAAGTTTTTTTTACTGTGTCCGTATAAACAACGATAGGGCTTTGCCAACAAAAGTAAACTTGGTGACGTCCAACCCCGACTTGGACTTTAACCTATATTGATTTAATTCCATATCCAGGTACATCATTTTGGAATTTGTTAGTGAGAAAAGATAAACTTCGAACCACCCTGAGCCAAGCTAGCCTAGGTGTTCAGGCGGTGCTGGTAGTCACTTACGGGGTTTCTATGGAAACATCGGTAAATATCAGTCGCCAGTGATAATTGAGCATCCGGAAAAAGTTAAAAAGTTTATTTTCACTCATTATGCGCCACACTCAACAAGAACAACTTAATATATTTATGGCATACGTTAAATGTAATAAAAATGAGAGGCAAGCTAGGACTTTATATGCAAGGTTGTATCAGAACCTTCAAGTTCCAAGTTTGAACACCTTTGCGAGAGTCTACAGGAAAATAATAAATTCTCAAGATTTTAAAAGAAAAAAAAGGACAGTGCGACAACCTGATGATCGTATTCAGCTAGATGTTGTTCTTTATTTTAATGGTATATCCAAAATTTAATTTTACTAATATTAAATAATTTTTAGAAAATCCGACTCACTCTATACCTAGAGCATGTGAAGCATTAAATACCACATTTTACAAGCCCAAAGCACACTCAAGAAGTTCAAATACAAACCTTATAAGTTTTGGAAAGTTCAACAACTTTCGGAAGAAAATAAACGCCGACGACTGGAATTTACTACGCATGGACGACACTTTTTTGACAGAATAATATGGACAGACGAAGCATGCTTTGCAACAAAAAGTGTCTATAATAGACATAATATTCATTATTGGAGTCAAGAAAACCCTCGCCTTATTAAAGCTGTTAAAACATCAGGATGGAAAGATTTCAGTGTTTGGTGTGGCGTTGTTGGTGATAGAATATTAGGTCCTATTTTTTACGAAGATGGTCTAACTGGTGATAGACATTACCAATTTCTCACTGAAGAAATAGAGAACTTTTTAGATGGATTACCGCTTAACATCCTCAACCGATCTATTTGGCAACAAGATGGTGCTCCTGCTCACAACACGGCAAACGTGACTCACTTCTTAAAGGAAAAATATGAGACTTGGGTTGGAAAGAATGGTTCAATTCGATGGTGCCCCAATAGCCCTGATCTTACTTTGATGGACAGGTCTTTCTGGGGATGGCTTAAAGAGCGAGTGCATCATGAATACACATTCCACACATTAACAGATTTAAGGCAGAAAATTTTGGAAGAAATACAGTTTATTCGAATCCACCAGAAGCAGTCGTTGAGGGATGCCGTCCACCACTTAAAAACGTGTTATCGTCTTTGTGTCGAACAAAACGGAGGTCACTTTGAACACCTGTTGAGTGAATATTCAATATTAATTCCACATTTTTTGTAATTAATTCATTAGTTTTAGTTTAATATCAACAATGCTTAAGTTGTTCTTGTTGTGTGTAGCCCATAATGAGTGACAATAAACTATTTTCACTTTTTCTGGATGCTTAATTATCACTGACGACTGACATTTACCGATGTTTCCATAGAAACCCCGTAATGACTTAAGTAAATTCATATACGAAGGGCATAGAAAACATATTAATAGTGCGATTTTCAATCATCGATAGCCCGAAAACAGTTGAATATTGTAGGTACATGTTATATTAAATGAAATATACTCGAAATTTTACGTAGAATCAGAATATGTAACATTATAAAGGGCATTTCATTTAAAAAAACCTAAGTTAGTCGTTTTTGACGGTTTTACGACGTTCGTTTGTTTCTTTCTGATATCAAATTCAAGGGGTTTGAGCGAAATCCTACAACTTTTCTAATTTAAACGTTTTTCTAATCCTTCAAATAAAAAAGTTATCTATTGGTCCAAATATAGTCAATAACCCTGTACATCATAACTATTGTACTCAAGCGTGTCTGGAAACATAAGGCAGTCCAGGTTACTCGTTCTAAGGTATTGATTATTTTATTATTTATGTGAACCTTCAGCCTGTTGAACAGACTTCAAAACGCATAAGCTATGGGCAGAAACCTCTTAGGTAATAATTTTCTCTGGCGTCCACTATTTGAAGATAATAAAATTTAATATATTTTTAGTGTAACCGGAGTTGAAATTGTCAGAAATGCCATGGCGACAAAAAATAGAAGGTATTAGTACAGTAGACTCTGGTTATAACGTACTTTCGGTTTTAACGCACATATTTTTAAATCCCTGTACGCGCTTCATATACCACAATGGAATGTCTTTCTTTTGTAACGTACCCTTTTTTAACGTACATATTGGCTATAATGTTCGAATTTTTAATTCCCGCTACAAAACTACACCGATTGTAACGTAAATATGTTTATAAAATTAGATTATTGAAGTTAAAAAAGAAAATGGCGACACTATGCCGGCGCGCGGCACACTTCAAAGAGACCTGCTTGACCCGTCGCGGATTTGCTGGAAGATCGCAACAGTGCGGCGTCGGCAAAATGAAGAAAATAAATCTCGAGGTAAATAAATGTCTTATTTAAAAAGGCTTTTGTTTATTTTAGGCACATTATTTATGAGTTCTTGAGAAAGATAATTGTAGATAATTCCCAAATATGAACCTCGGGTTTATAAAGATTCCCCGTTACACAATGCTGATATATGTAGTATGTATTTTCTCTTATTTCTTGCCCTTTTATAACCATGAAGTGCTTTATAATAACAGAATAACAATTTGGATTATGTTGTATAACCTATTTAATGTTAAATAAATGCCTTGAAAATAACACACAAACAAGTTAGTTGTTTCTTTTATAACGTACCCTCAGTTGTAACGTAAATTTTTTTTAGTCTCTTGAGGGTACGTTGTAACCAGAGTCCACTGTAAATACTAATACCCTCTAATTTTTGTCGCCATGGTATAAAATTTCTTACCCTTTGACCTGACATTATAATAACAATACCTTGTATTGTGAAGGCTCTATTTGTCACGTAAACTCTAGAAATTAAAATGTAAATTTTAATTTGAGATACGAAAAGCTGAAATCATGTAAACAAAATTTCATTAATTGTATCTCTTAATGCACGCTATTTTCCTATTTTTTTTATTACTGTCGCGATTGTAATTTTCTTTTTATATTATTTGCTTATTTCGTTTTTCATATCTCAGCTTTTCGTATCTCAACTTATAATATACATTTTAATTTCTAGATGTTAGGTGATAAATAGAGCCTTCACAATACAAGTTATTGTTATTATAATGTCAGCTCAAAGGGTAAGAATAAGTAGAGCGGTTAGCTAGAAGCATTCCTTTAATAATCTGAATTGATTTTCATTGACCTTGGGATATTTCCGAAAATCTTCAGGCAATTCATGAATATGACAGAAATATAGAAACTCACGCACTGTGACTGTTGTACTTACATCAATACTGTCACGAATAGCGACCATCCGAATGTTTTTGTGCTACCCTATACAACTAACCTTGTCGCCGTCCGAGAAGATTCGGGAGCTGTGGTATTTTCCCGATGCGTGCAGCCCTGGTCGAGAATAATAGAGAGGCCTCGCTTCGTCCGAAATATTCGCGATATACTTTAGACTGGATATAAATAGCGGGCAGAACGCGTGTTGTAGTTAATTAATCATTGAGTGCTGAATTGTAAAGATCTATTAGTTGTAAAGTTATAAGAGTAGTTTAGTGTGTTCAATTGTATTCAGTGACAAAGAATAAAGAGAGCATTATTTTCAAGTAGCAAAAGTTGTGATTTTGTCAGAACCCACGGGAAAACGTAACAAAGACGGGACTTGTGAAGTGTTCTTCGAGGAGAGAAAAGAGTACAAGTACGTCAACGAGACCGTTTTGACTTGTGGATTCTCTGAACGTTTTATAACATACTATGGTCAATACAAGGCAAGGCAGCAAACGGCAGAAATGGAGCAAATAAATAAAATGTTGGCCGATTTCATGGAAAATGTAAGTGCTGAGAGACAAACAGAACAGGACCGGCTTCAGGAACGGATCGGGAAGAGGATGAACGTGGAAGGTAATTGGATCGGGAAGAGGATGAACGTAAAAGCCAAGCAAAACAGGATCGGCCCCAGAAAATTTTACAAGGCCAAGAAGATAAAAGGCAAATAAAATAGGATCAACTTCAGAAATGAATGCTGGATGTAATTGTAGGCCAGCAAGGAAAATTACAAAAAATATTGGACGGACAAAAAGATAAATTTGAAAAGGAAGTAAACAATATACAAAAAGAAATCAGAACTGTACAAAAAGAAGTAGGAAACGTACAGAAAGAAATGAGGAATATACAAGCAGAAGTTACCAGAATAAAAAATCAAGAACTCGCCGAGAGGATATTCGCCACAGGACAAAATATCAAACCTCCAACCTATGACGGTCAAACATCCTGGACAATGTACAAAAGACAATACGAAGCCGCTGCTATTGCCAATGATTGGAGTAGCGAAGAAATGGCTACATCACTAGTGGTAGCGCTTCGTGGATCTGCTCTGCAAATAGAGACGATTTGGAGACCAACATAGAAGACAGCTCTATCAGGCGCAAGACGGTCCCGACATCAGAAACCTGGTGAAAACTTGCAACTTTGAGGCAGACGTTAGACGTCTCATTCAATTGGCCTACCCGGGAGAAACGAAAGAATTTCAAGAGGAACTTGCTGCCCAATATTTCGTATGGTATCAGTAATGGTATCAGAGATCCAGACGTTCAGAAGATGCTACATCTAGCCAAATTTGAAAGCAGCCGTGAAGTTTTGAGTAGAGCCCTAGAAATCGAGGCGGGCTGTAAGATCTCTAAGCCAACAATCAGGGCCGTATCCATCCAGGACGAAAAGCTTGCGAAAAGTTGTGAATTAACTGAGTAGGCGCAATTTTGAAGAAATTAACCGAAGTTCTTCAGACCACGGGGAGATTGCGGGAGTCACTAGAAGTTAGGCCATGTAACCAAAATGTTAGAAATCAGTGCTATCGAGGTGGCAGGACTGGACATTTCAAAAGAGACTATCGGGTACAAAGATTCCGTGAGCCACTAGAAGATAGGCCACGTAACCGAAATATTTCAAATCAGTGCTATAGATGAGGCAGGACTGGGTATTTCAAGAGAGACTGTCGAGTACTACGGTCTACATCTCCATCCAGAGACGCTAGGAGTTCAAAGTCGAGTGAGAAAGTTACAACAATATAGCTTTAAGGTTAAGCATAGGGCAGGAAGATTGCATAATAATCCAGATGCTTTATCCAGAAGTTCATGCGAGGATAATTATAAACATTGCCAAAGAATAGATCAACGAGAAGGAATCACTCCCATTAGGCGAATCAAAGGTTGATTCGCAGTGTACCACAGAGCAACTTAGAAAAGATCAGCTTGAGGATAGTGAAATAACATTACTGCTAAAAGTTAAGGAAGAACGTCAACCAAGACCAAGCTAAAGATATATTTCAAACAAGGGATTTACTTTCAAATCTCTGTGGGCTCAATGAGACTCGCTGGTAGTTGAAAATGGACTTCTTAAACGAGCCTGGGAAAGCACCGATGGAAAAGTAGTGAAGAAGCAGTTAGTGGTACCAAGGAGGAGGGTATCGGACGTCCTGGAAGAAGTCCATGACAGAAAATCTGGTGCTCATCACAGAGTGAACAAAACGATTGACAAGATCCGCGACAGATTGTACTGGGTCAACTACTGCCAGGATGTGAAATCGTGGCGTCGGCAGTGTTCAACCTGTGCCACAAGTTAAGGACCCAAAACAAGATCTAGGAGGGATAATACAGTATAATGGGGGACTACCGTTTGAACGCATCGCCAATGACCGAATGAAGGCTCGTTATGTTCTCAAAGACAACTCTATAGGATTTCAGATGAACGATAAAGTCTAGTTATATAATCCGCAAAGGAAGATCCCCCAAGCTAACACCAGTATGGGAAGGGCCCTATACAGTCATCAAAATAATTAATGACGTGGTGTATAGAATTTAACGTAACCCCAGAAGCAAACTAAAAGTTGTGCACCTCGACAGGCTCAAAGCATATCATGGACATGAAGTAGCTGATCGGGACGATCAGGTTTAGGGAGGCAATGTCACGAATAGCGACCATCCGAATGTTTTTGTGCTACCCTATACTAGTTGCATATCTTGTTGCATCTACGCTCTTTATGGTCGAGAATAATAGAGGCCTCGCTAAATAGGGCAGAACGGCGTGTTGTAGTTAGTTAATCATTGAGTGCTGAATTGTAAAGATCTATTAGGTGTAAAGTTACAAGACTAGTTTAGTGCGTTCCATTGTATTCAGTGATAAAGAATAAAAAGAGCATTATTTCCAAGTAGTAAAAGTAGTGATTTTGTCAGAACCCATGGAAAAACGTAACAATACGCTCGAGCAATTTTTGTATCCAAACGCATCATAACATGCGCAGTGATTTTACGAGGGCTGCTCAAATATTGTGCATCTGCTCAAATATTGTGCATGTCGATATAGGATATATTTACACATCAGTGTCTCCAGTACTAGCTGACTAGCTCATTTTTTTAGGGATACATGGGTAGGTCGAGGTGGTCCTATCCATTGGATCACCAAAATTGACGATTTCTATATAAATTATTTAGATACAGAATCTATACACTCACAAAGGTTGTCTACAATTCTTCAATCGTTTAATTTAAATATGTTGGTTGAAGAGCCAACTCGCTTAACTAATGTCTCTAGCACTCTGATTGACTACTTATGTACACATTTTAATTATGATAAAACTAGTAAGGCAAGAATAGTACTGTCTGTTTTATCAGACCATGAAGGCATACTCTCTGATTTAAAATTAAAATCCAAAATCATTAGAAAGAAAAGAATAGGTAGAATATACAGCAAGTTTAACTTTAGAAAATTTAAAACCGATTGTGAAAGAATAAATTGGGAAAAGGTTAAAAACTCATCAAATCCACTAAATGAATTTAACCTTAAATTGATCAAACTGTTTGGTATTAATTTTCCGTTAAAAACATTAAAACCGAAAAGGAAAAAAACATGGGTAAAAAATCTTAGATTTTTACACTCGCTCAGAAAATTTAATCCATCAGATTCGTTAATGCAATATTTTAATAAGTACAGATAAATTTATCGGATATACTACAAAAAAAAATTACTATAATAATTCTATGATCGAGGTTGCAAAAAATAAATCAAAACAAATTTGGCGTATAGTGAACGATCTAAGGGATTTATCGCAAAACAAAAATAATCATGAAAATGTTATAGATGTGGACAACTTCAATAATTTCTATTGTTCGATAGCAGAAAAATCGAGAAGGGATATTCCTTCCAATACTGACCCTATGAATTTTGTTACAAAACATATCCGTATCGGAATCTTTTTGCCTGTTTCATAGTAATGCCAGTGAGATAAGGTCTGTACTCAGGTCAATAAAAAATAAAAATTCTGCAGGGCTGGATGGCATTCCACTAAAAATATTTATTAGTCTTCCTGACTCTGTAATGGAAAAGCTTGCCAAAATTATTAAACCGGAATATTCCCGGAAAGTTTGAGCACGGCGCTAGTAAAGCCTCTTTTCAAGGGCGGAGACTCCAGGGATCCTTCTAGTTATCGTCCTGTCTCGATGCTTCCAACTCTCTCAAAAATAATAGAGAAAATGGTAAAAAACAGGATGTTGTCTTTTTTGGAAAGGCATAAATTGCTAAATAAAAATCAGTTTGGTTTTCAGGGAAAAAAGGATACTGCTGATGCAGTCTTTAATCTACTTGAGATACTTTATTTCGGCCTAAATGGGGAAGAGTTGGCAGCGGCGATATTTTGCGATTATTGTAAGGCTTTTGATTGTGTTGATCACAAGATCCTGCTGAATAAGCTGTCTAGGTATTTAGAGGTTGTGCTTTGGCTTGGCTGAAGTCTTATCTGGCAGCCAGGAGGCAGGTAGTTGGTGTCAGTGGGAAGACGTCTTCTGTGCAGACCATTGATTATGGGGTTCCTCAGGGGTCGGTGCTGGGCCCATTATTATTTCTTATTTACATTAACGACCTAGCTTCCATCAACATTAATGGACACTTTACGCTATTATTTGCTGACGATACCACAATACTGTGGCTAGGAACAAATGCAGGAGATTTGGAAAAAAACATAAATCATGACCTCCAGTTAATAAAAAAATGGTCCGATGCAAACAAGTTGAGCTTTAATGTATCTAAAACTAATGTTATGACATTTAAGGGGGCCTCTCCTAATGTCTCACTCAATGAAGAACTTTTGGAAAGTAAGGATTGCTCTAAATTTTTGGTTGTTTTTATTGATTCCAAACTTAAAATTAATGTTCACATTAATAATTCAAAGAGAAAATTGGCTTCAGCGTGTTATGCTATCAAAGTAGTTCGCAATGACCTTGACGGTAAAACAGCAAGGAATGTATATTTTGCATTGGTCGAATCTCATCTGAGATATGGAATTCAGTTTTGGGGCTTTGCTAGTCAGCATCAGGTACAGTACGTTTTTGTCCTTAAAAAGCGAGCTGTCAGATATTTGGATGGTGTTGGTTACCGAGATCACTGTAGACCGCTTTTTGTTCTCGAGAAGATTCTCACATTGACAAGTATATTTAGCCTTTTGACGGTAGAGTTAGTCCGAAAAAATATAAGACAGCTAACAACTCTAGTACAAATACATACGTGACAAGGCACAATAGTGTGAATTTAAATTTGTGCATTCCTAGGAGTACTCTAACAACGCATTCAATTATTTATGAGGGGGTAAAGTTATACAATCATTTGCCTCTGGAATGTAAGAGAAAACGATATCCCGTTTAGCCTGTATACAAAAAAAATGTTGTTAAAGAAAGCATATTACAATGTGAATGAGTTTTATCAAGATGTATTGTGAAGTTTACGTAAGCATGCGTGGTTGTTTTTATTATTAATGTTATGTATTCATGTCCTTTAATTTTAAGTTTTTTTTACAACTTTAGTATGACTTTTACCCGTACAAGTTTTGAGTTAATGTGTTGTGATTTTTAAGTAAGCGTGTGGTTGTCTAACTTATCAATGAGTGTTATGTATTCAGGCCCATTGATTTTAAGCTTGTGGTCAATTTTAATATGTTTCTTAAGATGATTTTTATCTTAGGAGTCTTATCTTCAATGGTTTTAAATTGATTGGTTGTGATCTTAAAGTAAGGTTGTGTTGTTTAACCTTTTATTGAGGGTTAAATTTGAGTATTTTGTAGTTTTTAAAACAATTTTCATCTTTGCAAGCATTAATTTTGATGTGTATTTTTCTTTTATAACTAATAATAGTATGTAAGTAGTTTATTTTAAATCTAAGTCTTATTTTTTACAGCTTTGTAAATGAGGGCAAGAGCTCTTTATACAATAAAGCATTTTTTGCCTTTGACTTTCATTCCCAACTTTTTCTCTGAGGATACGCCAAAGATTATTCTAATGACCTTCTTCCATTAGATAATCGCAAACTGCAGAACATTAGAAATGTCATGGAGAGAAAGATCATACCCCAACAATTTTTAATAAACTCACTCAACAATTTTCTCACCGCGTGGGCAAATGCATCGCTATCAAATATTTCCAACAATCTGAAATATAACATAAATAAAATTGTTTTGAGCAAATTCTTTGTTTATTTTGATTCAATATAGTGATTTCTGGATCTGATGATTTTTTTATTGAGACAATTGAGACGCTGACACAAATGTCGAGTGCTGGAAACTTCAAATATTTTTGACAAGATTACATTGTTCTCTGGTGGCTAAATTTGGCAACTGAGAAGAACAAGAGAACCATTTAACCAGTTATATTTAATTTTCTAGTTGGCTCAAATCAGATATTTTTACTTCATCTAGTGTTAGGAACGTTATTTAAAAAATAAGAAAAAATGCTACAGTTAATCGGGGTAACTTTGCCCATCAGTATAACATTGGCCCAAACATTAGAAATCTCTTCTATAATTATTAGATAAACTTATATTCATTCATTCAGTATGCGTGGCTATTCGCGCCTAAATATCTATCCCTGAAAACACGTCGTTTATTTAATTTACATTTTCGTTAAGTTCCAAGTGAAAAATAAGGTAAGTAATAAGTACTTTATCAATATTAATGCTTCTTGAAAAGATTTATTAAGTTTATTTGGCATGCTGTAAATATTTTTAAAATATAAATGTATTATTTTAAACTTTGTTTACATCTGATAATTATCACGTTAACATTGGCCCGGGCCAATGTTACCCGAATCCGGGCCAATATTACCCAAATACAATTTTTACACTTTTTATATCTAAACATAACATGTAAATATGCTTTTTGTTTTCAGTTTAGGCACAAAATGCCAAGGAAAAAGGCCGTTTCAGGACCTGGAATTCGCCGTTACGGGACGAAGTCAAATTACACGAACTGAAACCCTCCAAGAGGCTATAGAAAAATAAGAAATGGTAATCTTGGTCAAAGAGAAGCCGCTAAAGTTTACAACATTCTTCGATCAACCTTAAAAAATAAATTAAAAGGTAAACACGACAAACAAATAGGACGTGCAGTATCCCTTACCACCGATGAAGAAGAGATTGTAGTAAGCCACATCATTGCTGTTAGTCAACAAGGTATTCCTGTTACACTCCAAGACGTATCAAAAGTTACCTGGACAACATAGGGCGCAGAATACCGGTATTTAAAGATATCAGGCCAGGTTGGGAATGGGGTAAATTACTTCTTGCCAGACACCCAATAATTAAGCAGACTTTCGCAGCCAACATTTCCAGAAAAAGGGCTCAGATACGCGCAGACGAAATAAATACATTTTTTGATCGTCTTGAGCGGGAATTAGTAAACGTATCACCTGAAAATGTATTCAATTTCGATGAATCTGGCTTCCACAATGTTCCAAAAAAGAACAAAGTTTTATTCCGGTGGACTTGCAGGCATCCTGAAATAATAAGGAACTGAACAAAGTCCTGTTTTACGGTTATGTTTTGCGGCAATGCAGCAGGGAAGCTTTTACCACCACATTTAATTTTTAAGGCAACATATAAATGGACAGACTGGATGTTTAAAGCCCCACCGGGCTCAAGAATGAATGAATCAAAAAGTGGTTGGAGAGATAATGCCATATTTGACGATTGGTTTCAGTATCACCTATTACCTGTCCTAAGAGCTAAGGAGGGGAAAAAAAGTCGTAATAGGCGACAATCTAAGTTCTCACTTGAGCATCAAAACTTTGAAATTGTGTGAAGAAAACGACATTAGGTTTTTGTGTTTCATACCAAATTCTACTCACCTGCTCTAACCCCTTGACGTCGCCTTTTTCTCGCCTTTAAAACCGCATGGAGGTCAGTCTTGTTGGAATGGAGGAGAACTTCTCAAGGAAAGAAATGCATGTCTTCCTAATAACGGATTCGCACAGTTACTAAATGATACATTAGCCCAATTAAAAGGCAAAATTTCAGATAATCTCATTGCTGGTTTCAAAGCAAAAGGCGTGTATCCGGTGTCCCGAAAGGGAGTTATTTCAAAACTTCCAGACTATACGAAGCATATTGATTTAAATAATATCCAAAATGCTCTTGGGGCAGAATTTCGACAATATTTGCAAAATATTCGATTACTGATTTGTCGGGCCCGAAGAGAATGCGGAAGTATCAGCTCCCTGTTCTTCCGGGTAAAAGTGTCTCCGCCGAGAAAGTTGAAGCATTTTATAAAATAAAAGAGGACGCTAAAAAGAAGGTACCAAATAAACGAAAGAAGCAGACACCTTTAAGTGTGAAGAAAGGCCAACCTAAGAAGAGAAAAATTCCCATCAAAACAACACATGATCGTTCTTCAAATAGCGGGTCAGATGTTGCCATGGCGGCAAACAAGTCTGGCGTAGATAATGAAGAACGCTTAGCTGCGGAAGTAAGTGTAGAATACTGTATTTTTGAAAATCCTGTGAAAATAGGGAGAATGACAAACAGATATTGTCAGAAATAGAAAATGTGGATATTGTTGAGAAAGATAATACTGAAATAGGAAAAAATTAAGAACCGATGGTAGAAGAAGCATACGGAAGAGGAAACAAGATCGTCGAAAATGAAGAAGCTGATATAGCAGGCAACGATATCGTTGAAATGCCTATCATAATGCAACCTTGCCAAGAAGCAGAGCCTTTGTCGGATCATCATCAATCAAACAAATAAAATATCAAATTGATAATTACGCGGTGGTGCACTATAACAAGCAGTATTTTGCAGGCATTATAACAAAAATCATAGAGAATGAAAATTAACAGTTTTAACTGCAGGGTAAACTCAATGGAAAGAGTTGGGAAGAAATGGCAGTGGCCAAAATGGAAAGATGAAATATTATACAAGGAAGAAGACGTAATAAAGAAAATTAGTAACAACGACATCAAACCTCATACCAATAGAGGCATTTTTAATGTCAAAGATTTAGTTCTCCTGGAAAAATGGACCGATGACCAACAACTTGAAAAATGTACAGGGTTATCCAACGAGGACTAGACAAGGCGATTTTTTTACTTTCCCTGTATTTTTATATAAAAAAAAACTGAAATAGCCATCTTATGTAATTTTCTCCCGCGAATTCGGATATGTCCAGCAAAAAACAATTGAACATCAAATAAAAGTGCTAGGGGTCACTTTGATATATTTTTAAATGGAACACCCCGTATATTACTACATTTTTGGACTCTCTAGAAAAATCTAAACACATTTTATGTATAATATTCTATACCTATCTTTAGCTGTTTAGCCAAATATTGACAGTTGAAAGTCAGGTATTGTAACAGTTCGTGTTCGATTTCGACAAGAGCAAACATTTTTAAAAGTTTATTATATGCCGCCTCTAGAAAAAAATGGTGCTGTATTTTGCACGCCTCGGTTTATTAATTCTATATTTATTAATTCAATTTGCTTGTAAATGCCGCTTCCCTAAAATGAGTTAACTATATTTTAGGTATAGATTAGCTATATATTTGTATTAGCTTTTAGAATCCGTTGTGACTATCTATGTTAGTTGATAAGCGAAAGCAATGTACTTATTATTAAGATAACTTGGCTTGATTTGCATTATATTATCGTAAACAGCCAGCGAATCGATTTATATTTTTAAAGAATTCTGTTAGCCTGCAAATACGTTGCATTTGACTTATTGAACCATAATTTAATTTCAGTTTGAATATTCTATTACCTTTTGAGAACCCTAGGTTGATGTTCCGGAGATCGTTTTTGGACCTCTGCTTTAAATATATTTCCCGTTCTGTACGGCCGACTAGTTTCTGTAAGGTGTATGCCAAATAATAGGGATGGGCTATCTATCGTGCGTTTGCCATTCTCGATTTAGATTTTTGAAGGTTTATCATTTCTGTTAGAGCATTTCCTAGCATTTCTGGAAGAATGTAATTTTAGCTCACTATTCGTGGATTCCGCCGTCATTTATCATCGTAATAAGCGATAATTAAGGCGTTTATTTTCTTAGAATTATTCCTTGTATCGAATCACTTGGCATGTTTTCAGCCCACCACTACTTGTGACGCAGCATTTAATTGCGAAGGCAAATTGACGGAACGTTGGAGAAGTCTTTTCTAGTTTGCTCACCTGGGGAACGTTTGCCAGTATAGCGAGAAATTGCACGTGTCAGTATTGTGATATAATACAACCCTTTTGCTAGGGGATTTACTGTGTGGTTTCTGTTTGTGTTTTGACACGACCGATTTTTCGGGCTCTACATGCTGTACTAGGTAAGCATTTTCTCTGGATTTCTTTTCCTATGGCCTATGAAGCGAGTGAACGCCATGAAGCTAACGTTTTTTTGTTTCCATTATTTATAGCGGCTTCCACGTTCGTCCCATAAGACCGAGACCGTCGAATCTCTCCTAGTCCACCCTCAAGTCCGAATTTGAGGTAAATATCGCTACCGTTTTGCCTAAATTAATGAAATTGATTGCTTATCTGTGTTACCTTTTTTTTTGTGCACATATCGCCATTTGCTTTTCTCACATGTTGTCTTATCTACTCCATTTTATCTGATCCGAATTTTTATTTTAATGCAACTTTAGTTTTGATCAAATGGGGAAGTTTATATATTCTTTTTAGGAGTGATTCATACCTATCTTCTTATATTCAAGTTGTCTGAACCTTAATATCTCTTTTATTTGCTTTATTGCATTGCAAGTCCAGGTTTTTTTTTGTCTGGGAAAATTTGTTTTATAAAGAAGATGTATCTATGCAAAAGGTCTATGATTTTTATTAAAGTAAGGGGGCTTCATTTAATGCGTACTGGATTATATCAGGGTTTTTCCGGAGAGCCAGAGTTTATCGAAGGTCCACAACTTTTTGCGGAGGGCCAGGACCTTTATTGGCCACAACTCTTTGTTTTCCTGGAAGGCCAGGAGCGTCAGTGAAGGGCCTTAACTTCTTCTGGAGGGCCAAAAGTCTCCTTGAAGGGCCACAACGTTTTGCGGAGGGCCAGAACCCTCATCGAAGGGCTGCAGCCTTGTGGTTCCCGCACTAGAAGCCATCGAGAGCCGTTCCTGGGCATCCATAGGCACTTCCACCAGAGTTCGACAACGGGATTTGGGTATAAGTTTTGTGTCTTATTGTTTCTTAGGTGTATCGAAGTAGTATAATCTTCGTTTTCTTTTTTTCATATAAATCAAACATTGAACGCCGAGTTCTGAGGTAGCTCATTGATTTTAATTAATTTAATTTATATTTATTCACTGGTTTATCGGACCAGTTAATCTGATTGCTTTGAGTTGTTTTCTCATTTTAATAATGTCAAGCGCTGGCTGGATAATTTCATTCTTTTCATTGATTAGTCGGGAGATATACCCGCTCTGAATTTTATCTCTTTATCATATGAATCAAGCTAACCATAGTTTTAATCTAATCTGGAGCTTTTATTAACTTCTCAAGTTTTTTTGATCTAATCATTGTGTCCGCTCCTTGCGGCATATTATCACCATCAGTGCAGCTATTAGCGCACGTATACCTAGTTGTAAGAAGCTTAGTCTACGTCAAGTGATCACTTTGATAAGTAGTGTTTAGTGCATTTAGTGATAAGGCATATAGAACCGAAGTTTTCCAACTGAATAGGTCTCGGTACAATCTTCACATTGTACTCTGTTTATTTTATCAATTACTTTAACAGTCGTTTAACATTCTTTTGTCTTTATTCAACCACATTTCAATATAACCTTTTTCTCCAGATAGATTGTTGCTGTGTTTTCAAAAAAAAAAGAACTTAGTAGCAAATATAGTGTTCATTAAATTTTAGATTGTGTTTTCTTGATAGAAATTAGTTGATTATAATTGCGCCATTGTTTTCGTTTTTTTTTTTTGATAGTTCGAAATTAGGAACTGAGAACCGGTTAATTTTATGAGCGAATCTAGCCATTCGGTACAACAGCAGCCGAGTTTTTTCCGTTTAGCTGGCTAGAACGGGTGGCGCTCAAACGACCCCACGACAGGGGCCGGGTTTTGTAACACGTCTCTCCGGGGCTAGGTTCATTTTTTTTTAAATTAATTGGGGAAAAAACCTTTGGGTTCAATCAGAAAAACGTGTTGCAGTATTTTGACACTTTGACTAATCCGCACAAGATCAAAGAAAACGGTTTGCACATTCCTATCTTAAGTTTTCATAAATTATCGAATGACAGTATCTTCGGATTTAACCTGCGGATAAAATTAACCGGAACTTTTAAACTTCCGGTTAAATTCAAAGTTACTATCATTCGATAGCATATGAAAACCCAAGATAGGAATGTGCAAACCGTTTTCTTTGGTCTCCTGCGGTCTAGATTTAAGAGCCTGTCAAAGTGTCAAAATGCCCGACGTTCAACTGTCAATATTTGATAAACAGCTAAAGATAGGTATGGGATATTATATACAAAATGTGTTTAGATTTTTCTAGAGAGTCCAGAAATGTGTTCCATTTAAAAAAATATCAAACTAAACCCAAACTAACCCCTAGCACTTTTATTTGATGTTCAATTGTTTTTTGCTGAACATATCCGATTTCGCGGGAGAAAATTACATAACATGGCTATTTCAGTTTTTTTTTATAAAAGTACAGGGAAAGTAAAAAAATCGCATTGTCTAGTCCTCATTGGATAACCCTGTACGTTGTCTATGGAGGCGAAATAGCGAGTCAGTGATTATGTAGCAGTACGCTATGATAAGAGGTTTTTCCTAGGAATAGTAACGGCAGTCACAAATGAAGACGGTGAAAATTTTATATACAAAGTAAATGCTTTTGAAAGATTTGGGAAAAAATGGATATGGCCACTACAAAAAGATGAAATAGATTATCAAGAGAATGATGTTATAAAACTAATAAAAAAAGCAGATGTAGTTTCCTATAACAAAAGAGGAATATTTAATATTATACTCATTTCTTGCAGAAAAGTGGGAAAGTTTATAATTAAAAAAAAAAACACCGCTTACATTTAAGCCAACTACGCAGCATCATAACAATTTTGTATCATTTACATATCTACAAGATATATATGTAATTAATCAGATTCATTCGACAAAAATGGTGAAAAAGTTGAAATATATACATATCTGTTAGGCTCTACACTCACTGTCTTGCAAATTATGTATATAAAAATGTTGAATTTTGCACGATTTTTTTTTTCATTTTTATTATCATCTACAATTGTCTTAAAGTGGATCAAAGTTACTCTAATACTTAAAACCGGTCAAAATATACGATTTCTAGTTGATTTTTAAGGTGTGGGTCAATGTTACTCGAGTACTGGGGGTAACTTTGACCCACCTATTTTTTTTAAATAACCCGAGATTGGCTAATAAGTACAAACACAAGTGTTTCTGTTATTACTTTTCAACAATATAAACCATAAAAGAGCCAATATTAGCTTATACCTTAAAGATAACTAAGAAAATATGACTCGTGACGTACAAAGTTACCCCGATTAATTGTATCGGTTGTTTCCAGCTATGTGTAATACCTATAGCCATTAAATTAAAACATGCTGGCAATATTTGCACGTTTACTGCTAAAGCCTTCCTGAAAATTTGTTATTTTATCCTTCGAAATATGGGATACAGTCTTTAGCTTTATCTCGTAAAAGACCAACGCGAACTTCAGTCAATCGAAATCAAAGTTACTAAACCCAGGATTTATTACCAAATGATTAATAACGTGTTTAAGTGTAGACTTAGATGACATGCGACATATATTTGTAAGGTTTTTTATAAGCTGTAAGCCTGAGGAAGTATAAACTCAAACGATATTGCTTAAATTCATCAGTTTACAACCCTTTGGCGTTTTGTTTTGGAAATATAATAAAACCATATTAGTACATACTAAGACACATAAGGTTTTTATTTTAATATTTAAACAAGGATTTACGTTACTTTAACACAACTGTGCACGTTTAGTAGAAATGGTTAAATGAGAAGTCCAAAAATAAAATTAAATAGAACGTTGTATGGTGATATCAACTTAATACCATTTTTAAGGTCTGCATTTGTCTGTACACTGGCACCTGTCTGAATACAAGTAACTGTTTCGATTGCACCATTCTTCAATTTTGGCGGCAAAGCTTTATTTCTACTGCCTGAATCTAAAATGTATATGTATGCATAGTTAGTCATATGCTAAAGTACATCATTTGATAAATACGATTCCAAGAACATTAAATACCATGTATATTTTGCAAGATTTTTTAATGCAAAATAATCAAAATTTACGAAATATTTACCTCGGGAAATGTGGCTGTTATTGTGTATATAAAATGTATTTTAGATATAAAGCTTAAAACAAGATTTATAGATAGTACTACATGAATAAAGAATTTTTTACTTGTTGTTAGCTTAGACAGGAACAATGTAGGATTCGCGTTGTAATTAAGACGAAGCTCTCCAGGAGTTGCAATAATATCGTCGGAAAAATGTAAGCTTCAAAATTTGAACATTTCATAGCCCTGCTCAGAAATAATATTTGCAACCGTAAATGTTAACTGGTCCTTCCAAATCTTGCATCTGTAAAGATGATTTTTTTCCTTAAAATAAAATTTTATTTAGCATACACGCGTTACTCTTCCAATTGAATATAATGAAAATAACATTTCCTAAGCATCATTTTTTCAATTTACATACCTGGCTTCATCCATTGGACAACGGAAAAAGGTCAAATCACTTCCGCGCCTCGTAATACCCTACTAAACAATAAACAACAAGATTTTTCACGAAAAGAAACAGTTCTTTGCTTCACGCGATATCAATAGCAAACCACTCTTCGCAACACTTTTCGAACGGGTCAAAAGACAGGAGGTAGGTGGATCCACGATTTCTCGAGAGTGGGGCAGCTTATATAGTATATCCAATAAACTTTGTCTTCATGTCGCGTTATGGTGTAGGGAAGGACAACAGACCATTTAGTCCAGCTACTAATAACGTCAGTATATTATTCTTTACTAAACCTATTATAATATTAAATAAACTTTAAAGCTTTAACACTTTAGACTTCATATTAACCAGAAATCCAATGCCCATTTATTGAAAACTGTAATGTATAATTCGTCATGCATCATGTTCAAATGCGTTATTACAATCACGTTTTGTATATTAAAAAAAAAAAATAACCTATATAGATATGGAAATACAAATAAAACATGAATTTTCGCTTACACAGTGCGGAATTTTAGATCTTAAGTTACAAACTGAATAACGGAAGTCGATCACATGATTTTGTCCGATCTTAGACCATATATCAATCACAAGAAACTAGATCCCATAAAAGTGGGGCTTTTATACCATAGTTAGTGCGGTATGAGAATGTTCTGTTTTCTACTTTACGAAAATTGGCACTCTAAAAATTTTATTGCTTACCTCTTCAGGGGAGAGAGGTTGCCAATATATACTAGGGGTCGCCTTGGTTTTTAAAAATAAGTCATCCATAGCTTTCGGTGGAGCTGGTTCCTCCTGCTTGCGCTTCTTATTGTGAAGATCTACAATAAAATCAGAATAAGTTAATTATTACGGTATATACTATATAGTATATACTTTGTTGTGTGTACATCTATATATTTTATTCGCAGTTTTAAGCGGTTTTTTAAAGTTAATACACCTGAAAAAATCATAGGTGATCATAGTACAAGAGACAAACCCAATGTGGAAATTAAAATATTGTTACGTTTTTCCCGTGGGTTCTTAACAGGATTAACAACTTTGCTATTTTCAACTAATACTCTCTTTATTCACTACCACTGTATACAATTTAACACTCTATACTACTCTTATAACCTTACCACTAATATCTATTCAACACTCAATGATTAACTAAACTGAACTGACTAACCGACTGACTAACATTCTCCTTAGGTCTGCTTATATATAATCTCCAATCCATCACGAATATTCGGGAAATATTCCGAGGCCACTCTATATGATCTCGACGAGGCCATCGAGATAATTCCAGCGATTCTGAAACTTCGCGACCGGCCGGGCGATGAGTCATACAGACAGGGAAGCGAGCGGCACGGCGGCGGCTAGTTTTATAGGGTAGCACAAAAACGTTCGGATGGTTGTTAGGCTAGCCGTAACATTGCCTTCCTCTTAATTCTGATTGTCCCGATCAGCTACTTCATGTCCGTGATATGCTTTCAACCTGTCGAGGTGGACAACTTTCAGTTTGCTTCTGGGGCTACGTTAAATTCTATACACAACGTCATTAATTCTTTTGATGACCGTATAGGGTCCTTCCCATACTGGTGTTAGCCTGGGAGATCTTCCTTTCTTTCTTTGCGGATTATATAACCAAACTTTATCGTTCATCCGAAATCCCCTAGACTTAGCTTGGAGATTATATCGAGCCTTTATTCGGTCACTGGCGAGACGTTCAAACGGTAGTCCCACATCATTATGTTTCATCTTCCCACTGGATCTTGTCTGGAGTCGTTGACTTGAGGCACAGGTTGAACACTGCTGGCACCATGATTTCACATCCTGGCAGTAGTTGACCCAGTAAAATCTGTCGCGGATTTTGTCAAGCATTCCGTTAACTCCGAGATGAGTACCAAATTTTCCATTATGTACTTCGTCCAGAACTTCCGATACCCTCTTCCTTGGTACCACTAACTGCGTCTTCACTACTTTACCATCGGCGCTTTCCCAGGCTCGTTTAAGGAGTCCATTTTCAACTACCAGGGAGTCCCACTGAGCCCCCAGAGATTTAAAAGTAGATCCCTTAGTTGAAATATCTCTCCAGCTTGGTCTTGGTTGACGTTCTTCCTTATCTTTTAGTAGTAGTGCTATTCCATTATCCTCAATCTGATCTTTCTTTAGTTGCTCTGTGGTCCACTGCTGATCAACCTTAAACTTGATTCGCCTAATGGGAGTGATTCCTTCTCGCTGGTCAATTCTTTGGCGATGTTTATAATTATCCTCACATGACCTTCTGGATAAAGCATCTGTATTACTATGCCATCTTCCTTCCCTGTGCTTAGCCTTAAAGTTATATTGTTTCAACTCTTCCTGACTTGGCTTTGAACTGCTGTTGTCTCTGGATGGAGCCAGGTCGTAGCTGTACTCGGCAGTCTCTCTTAAAATGCTCAATGTTGCCACATATATAGCGCTGATTTGAAACATTTCGGTTACGTGGCCTATCTTCTAGTGGATCCCAGAATCTTTGTACTTGACAGTCTCTTTTCAAATGTCCAGTCCTGCCGCATCTATAGCATTGATTTATAGCCTTTCGATTACATGGTCTAACTTCTGTTGGCTCCCGGAATATCCGTACTCGACAGTCCCTTCTGAAATGTCCAGTCTTTCCACATCTATAGCACTGATTTGATATATTTCGGTTATGTGGCCTATCTTCTATTGGCTCCTGGAATCTTTGTACTCGACAGTCCCTTTTGAAGTGTCCAGTCTTGCCACATCTATAGCACTGATTACGGTTGTATGGCCTAACTTCTGGTGACTCCCCTAATCTCCCCGTGGCCTGAAGAAGTTCGGTTAATTTCTTCAAAATACCGCCCATTTTAGTTAGTTCACAGCTGTTCGCCAAATTTTCTTCCTTGATGGATACGTCCCTGATTTTTGGCTTGGAGATATTACAGGCCGCCTCGATTTCTAGGGCTCGACCCAAAGCTTCGCTGCTGTTATCAAATTTGGCTAGGCGTAGCATTTTCTGAGTTTCTGGCTCTCTGATACCATCCACGAAATATTGGGCAGCAAGTTCCTCTTGAAACTCCTCTGTCGCTCCCGGGTAGGCCAATTGAATGAGACGTCTAATGTCTGCCTCAAATTCTTGCAGGTGTTCACCAGGCTTCTGATGCCGAGACTTTACTTGTGCCTGATACAGTTGTCTCTCCAGGACAGCTACAAGTATGTCATATTTCCCTTGTTGGCGGATGGGAATGGTCTGCAGTAGCTCCAGGGCAGATCCACGAAGCGCTACCACTAGTGATGTAGCCATTTCTTCATTATTCCAACCGTTGGCAACCGCAGCGGCTTCAAATTGTCTTTTGTACATAGTCCAGGATGTTTGACCGTCATAAGTTGGAGGTTTGATATGTTGTCCTGTGCCGAATACCCTCTCGGGTGGATCCTTGATTTTTTAGTCTGGTAAATTCTCCTTGTAAATTCCTCATTTCTTGCTGTACGTTTCCTACTTCTTTTTGTACATGTCCAACTTCTTTTTGTACATTCCCAACTTCTTTTTGCCCATTTCCAACCTCTTTTTGTATATTACCTACTTCTTTTTCAAATTTCTAATTTTGCCCGTCCAATATTTTCTGTAATTTTCCTTGCTCGCCTACAATTACATCAAGCATCCATTTCTGAAGCCGTTCCTGTTCTGCTTGCCTTTTGTCTTCCTGGTCTTTTAAAATTTTCTGAAGACGGTCCTGTTCTGCTTGCCTTTTATCTTCCTGGTCTTGTAAAATTTTCTGAAGCCGGTCCTGTTCTGCTTGCCTTTTGTCTTCTTGATCTTGAAAATTTTTCTGAAGCCGGTCCTGTTCTATCTGCTTTTTACGTTCTTCCTCTTCCCGATCCGCTCGCCTCTCAGCATTTAAATTATCCATAAAATCGGCCAACATTTTATTTATTTGCTCCATTTCCGCCGTTTGTTGCCTTGTATTGCCCATTGAATGTTATAAAATTATACCAGAATCCACCAATCAAACGGTCTCTTTGACGTACTTGTACTTCTTTCCTCGAAAAATACTTCGCCAGTCCGGTCCCTTCACAATCCGACTTCTGACACCAAATGTTACGTTTTTCCCGGGGGTTCTTAACAGAATTACAACTTTGCTATTTTCAACTAATACTCTCTTTATTCACTACCACTGTATACAATTTAACACTTTAAACTACTCTTATAACTTTAAAACTAATATCTATTCAACACTCAATGATTAACTGAACTAACTGACTAACCGACTGACTAACATTTGTCTTAGGTCTGCTTATATATAATCTTAAATCTATCACGAATATTCGGGTATTCCGACGCCACTCTATACGATCTCGACGAGGCCATCGAGATAATTCCAGCGATCCTGAATCTTCGCAGCCGGCCGAGCGATGAGTCATACAGACAGGGAAGCCGACACGGCGGCGGCTGGTTCTATAGGGTAGCACAAAAACGTTCGGATGGTTGTTAGGCTAGCCGTAACAATAATTTGCCTAATGACATTTATTTATTTATAACGTTCTTTATTGACATAAATATCAAAGGGCCATTGACCGAAGTCCTTCAGCCTTATGCCTAATGACATTAAATGTGTAAATAACCTTAAATTATTTAAAATCAGAATAAAAGCAGTTTTAATCGAATTGAAACCATACTGTATAGATGATTATTTTGGACAGGTATAGACAATAAGTGTTTCCCTTTTTTGTCCTTCTTTTTCACTTTGAATTTATTTTTATTGACGCCGTTTCACATTGTCTTTGTATGTTTTCATGTGCCATGTACAGGAAATGTATTTTTTTGGTGATTGGAAATAAAGAACATTTATTATTATTATTATTATTATTATTATTATTATTATTATTATTATTATTAAATCATAAAAAAGTCGATTGACAATTTTAAAACTACACATAAAAAGTTTAAATTATTTCGTGTGCAACGACTGCTTTACTGATATATTACCTCATCCAAACATAGATATTCCTATTGTGAAAAAGAAAGATAAACCACAAAATGGAAATCTGTTAGTTCAATAATGGATGTAGGAACATGAAGGAAACTTTGAGATTCCTTCATGAATTGCATGAAAAGCATCCATCACCTCAACTGACGGCTGAAACAAATTTGTTTATGTATCACTTCAGTATTATGCGCTCATAACTCCTAGGATACGAGATATATAAACATAATCATTATGCCCGGGGCGTTACGAGAGGGCGTTATGGATTCATAATGCCCTCTCATATAATTTCCTTATAAACGTCAAACCGGTCAAATCATAAATACTCTCTTTACGAAAACCTTCTCATAGAAATCAAGAGTTAAGGAGTCAGATAAATATAAAAAAATAAACAAACCTATTGTAGAGAAAAGTGGCTAACCAGAATAGACAAATTCACAAAAACTTATTAAAACCACAAGGTATAATTGTATTAGATGATACAAGTCATCCCATTCCTGCTCCTTCTACCCATCGTTACGAACTTAGAAGTAAAAAGCATTAGAAACCCCATACTACCAACGGCCAGAGGAAAAACCTATATATCTGCTACTCAGCACACATCCACTTTTCACATAAATCTTACAGAAATCGAAACTCCCTTATTTAATATAAAAAGTATTTTAATCCAAGCAAACAAAACTATTTTCAATACATAACTAAATGAAAGCATTTCAATTCTTATTTCTTATAAACTTAATCAAACTTATGAATATCTGCACACAATTTCAAGAGACACCAAAATTATTCACAAACCCAATTGACCAAAAAGAGGCCTAGTTAATGTAATTGGCAAAGTTGACAAGTGGCTCTTCGGCACTCTGGACTCAGACGATGAAACCCGTTATAATAATTATTTCGAGATGGTAACAAAAAAAGCAAGAAAGCTTAAATAAAAACTTTTACAAAGAACAATCAATTATATCCACTGTTACACAGGAATATACTAAAAATTTAGAAAAATAAATACTAACCAAATAATTATAGTAGAGAGAATTAATTCACTCGAAAAGAACCAGTTAGATCCATATAATGCCTCATATATATCTTTGATTTTGGACAATATAATGTTGCAATTAAAAACCATAAATTCCGTAATAAATAATATCGAAAATGCAATATCATTTGCTCATGTAAATAAAATGCACAACTCCATATTCACTAACCCAAACTAATAAACTTTTATAACTATTTATCTGTCCAAGTTATTATTAAAAATAACTCAATTTTATTGTCAATACACACACTAATTGTTTTTCCCAACGACTATATCCTTTACAAACTTTACCCAATACCTGTTGCAAACAAAACCATTCTCCTATATAAATATAACGTCCGACTCACAAAAGAAGATTACTGGACCACGGAAGAAGAATGTCCGCAACTAGAAGACCTTTTTATCTGCAAGCAAACCGCCCTATCGAAAGACGAACGTTGCCGCTTCGAGCTGCTAACAACGTCAAACAATATGTGCCCATTAATCAATGTTAACTACCAAAAAATACGATTCAACGCCTAAATGGTAACGAAATTTTGGTATTCCTGTGAACGAGACAATTGCCCGAGATAAATGTCAACGAGGACTCTAAAAAATCTCTGAGCCGAGTATTGTTACTCGAACTATGTGCCCTGTTGAGATATATAACAAAACATACGAAGGTGAAAGAAAAACACAACTTCAATATGTGTTAGAACTGCCGAAGTTCTCGAATGTCCAAAGCAGCAACAATATTTCCAATTTAACTCTCGAAGAAATATACTTGGATGAATTGAAGACAGCACAGAAAATATTGTCAACAATTAAGTTGCACCCTCTGGAAACTCCCGAAAATTCGACGAACCTTTGGATTGCTCCAATATCATCCATTGCCGCCCTTGTATGCGGAATCCTGCTGTATATTGGATGGAAGAAATGGAACAAGCCTGTTTCATCCCAAAGAAATCACCCCTGCAAAAACGCCCTCACAGACGACCCTTCAGAAGAGAGTCGGAAAAACGATCAACCACTCTGCGGCTCTTATTTTCCGAACTTGAGGAGGGAGGAGTTATGTGATGGAACCAGGCCGATAACCCGATGACCCAACATTTCTGCCGATCAATTGTTACTATTTTTATTAAATGTATACACAATATTTATAAATTAGTAGAATCGGCATTTTATATTATTAGGTCACATAATTACATTTTACATTTCACTTATCATTTAATTCTCGAAAGATAAAGATCGCAGTTAATTGATAGTCAAAACTTTTGTGTATGATTATTTTGAATAAAATTACTTTTTTAAAAAGTTGATCTTCAATAATAATTACATCACTCGTGTCATAGACTGAGATGAAACATTTTTATTTTTTATTACTATTCTTTTTTTTATATTTTGAGTCTAAAAAGTAAAAGGCAACAGGTTATTAAGCATATACATAACTAGGTGAGGCATAGGGAGTTTAAACCCCCCAAAAAATGTGCAAAAAGTGCTAAAAATCTATCTAACAAAAGAGATGCAATTGCCACTCCGCTCCTGCCGCACACCAACGCGGTAAATTCTTTGGACCAAACTTCCACAGTTAATTTAGTAATAATACTTACCGTCTGGGGTGTATGACCTATGACCACCATGTTTTCTTTCCCGTCGCTCCCTACTTTTCGATTGTGATCGTCTTCGTCGATAGTCTTCTCCTTTACTTACATCCCATTCTCGCTTAGAAGTCCTAATGTCTTTCATGTCGTGCTTTTCTTCCTGAATGGCTGGTTTCTATAAAAAAAAAAATATATATTAATTTATTTTCTCATTTAGTTACCTAAAGGGTGAAACGAAAATACACTCGCATATAACCATTAGAAATTCACAATTAATATGAGGACCGACTTAATGTTATCGTAAAGAAGCCTTCTGTTTTATTGCATAGAATGTCATCAAATTATAAAATAATTACTTGAACTTGGTAAACTGATAACAGTGATAACACAACTAGAAAAGGCTAGAGGTAAGACTTGAAGGGGAAATGCTTACCAAAGTAGGGCGCGAGTTGACAGTCTCACAGGTGACAATGAATAAAAGAACAGACATAACCCAATACTTTGAAGATCGAGTGTTTCTTGCCGCAAATAATTGTAAGCAAATTGTCACAGAACAGAAGAAAGAACTTTCTACTTTAAATAAGACTCTTCTTTCAGTAGACAAAAACACAATTTCTAAACAACTGGAGATATCCTCAAGTGGAATTGAACGCCTCCAAACTATTCATTGGTGGATTTAGCTTCAGCTTAACAAACAAATATTTGGCTGATTCATATAAAATTATTTGGATGACATTTTCTCTTTATTATGCCCATTTAAATAGTTTTCTTAGATATCGCTAATTAAAATTAATAACTTGAAAAATGTTAAATGATGGTTTACTGAATTATAATTTTAAAACAATCGTTTTTAGTAAACAGCGTAAGTTTTCGAAATTCTATAGTTTCACTGACAAAAAAAATCAACTAGTTAAAAGAACATGTTCAATGTTGAAGATAAGCAATGGGTACATCATCCACTTGCTAGACATGAAAAATAATTTTTTTCATCTCAAACCTATTACTATGAACACTGGCAAAGAAAAACTTGTATATATAACAAGGTTCCTTTTAGAGATTTTTCTAAATATCATTAAAATTCAAAATTTTGCAACAAAAATTAAAATCTTAGTGAATTCCCATAATTGACGAGCACATCTGAGCCAAATCGTTTGTCTCTACATGAACAAACCGACAATGTTAATCAACAAAATGTTATTCAATAACCCTTACATAACTAAGAATTCAATCTACCTTATTTTCTTTTTCTGGAGATTTTGCCTTCTTAGGTACCGCAACTGGAGGGTTTTTCGCATTCTCCATATCTTGCACAGTCGCATAGTCGATGATGAGCTTCTTTCCATTCCCAATAGGCCAGTGGACTCCATGAAGGGCATTTCTTGTTGATTCCGCTTCCCTAAATAGATTACCATAAGTGATCTATCCTTGTGATATATGTATTTTATTCTGTATTTTATATTATTATTATTATTTATTTTTATTATTTATTATATTCAACGTTAGCACTTTTACAAGTTTATAAATACAATATATAATTTCTTATACGTAAATTCCACTTAACCTAAGATTGCCCTTTTGGCCAGATCCTTAAAACTAGAATATGATGTATTCGTAAAGAAGTCTAAACTGTCCCAGTACCTGTTTACACTTGAAGATGTTCTGTTGACAGGGTTAAATAATAGATACCATGTACGACAATGGGGCATGTGCTGGAGAGTTCTACTACGCGTTCGTCGACAAGGAACATGAATTTGAAAGTGCTATAGACATTCAGGACTTTTTATATGATTATTAAGTGTTTTATATCCAAAGCAAATATCATAATATTCTCTTCTGCGCTGTAAAGAAGCAAGTCCTAAGTAAACCATAGTCTGATCATCATTCAAATAAATTCCGTTGACAGAAAGTTTAAACCGCGCGTACTTTATAAACTTTTGTTGAACGTTCTCAAGCCTAGCTATATGAACAAAATAATATTTTGATCAGACTATGCTTGAAAATTCTAGTATAGATCTCACAAACGAAGTAAACAAATCCTTAAGTGCATCTAAGGATTTAAAATCTCTACTTATTATCTTTATAAACCCCAGCATTTTGTTCGCCCTAGATACAATTATCTCAAGATGAACACAGAAATTTAACTTAGTATCCAGATATACCCCAAGGTCCTTAACAACACTTACTTCACTGACAATTATATTATTTATATTGTATTGAACAGGATCAATTTGAATTCTACGTCTGCTAAATCTCCTAAAGTTACATTTATTTATATTCAAGGACATCATATTGGCTTGACACCAGTCATAGACTGAATTGAGGTCATTCTGAAGGTTCATTATATCTTGATAAGAAGCAACTTGGGTAAACACCTTCATGCCGTCAGCGAAAAGCAAGAAATGACAGGACAGCTGTGATCACAGGTCATTGATAAACAAAGAAAACAGAAGAGGTCCCAGGTGGGATCCCTGAGGAACACCAGATGTTGTGGGAAATGGGGTTGATAGATGTCCATAGACTCTAACCTGCTGTTCTCTATTGGAAAGATATGATTTAATCCAAGAAAAAAGTAAACCCGAGAACCCATAGTTAGCAAGTTTGAATAGTAGAATAGAGTGGTTGACTTTGTCAAAAGCCTTACTGAAATCCGTGTAAATCGCATGACTCTTTTCCGTCTTGAAAAGAATTGGTGATAAAGTTTACAAAAAGAAACAAGTTGGTATCAACAAGCCTTCCAGGAGTAAATCCATGCTGTTGACTAACAATTATCTGCTGAAACAAATCAGACAATTTGTTCTCAATACACGACTCAAACAACTTCGGGATAGCAGAGAGAAGGCTAATGGGTCTGTAGTTGATAATATCATTTTTGTTGTTAGATCTGTGAATCGGACTTACATAAGATAGCTTCCAAGAGTCGGGAAATAATCCAGAGGTAAGGGACTGACGAAAGATAAGAGTCAATGGAAGATATAAACTATGTGAACATAGCTTTAATACCCTATTAGGTATTCCATCAGGAGCTGTAGGTTTGTTGATGTCCACTTCGGACAGAGATTTTTGTATTTCAAGGGCATTTAAGGTTATATTGTTAACCATATAGGGTACCTGATCAGAGTGACAAGATGGATAACTCTTAGGAGTGATTGAGGGATTAAAGACAGAGGAAAAATGTTTAGCAAACAAGTTAGCTATATCGGCACCATTATCAGCACAATCGTCACCAAGAAACATTTTCTTTGGAACAGATCCATCATTAGATTGTGATTTAACAAAATTCCAGAAATATTTAGGATTAGTACTAATGTTACTTTCAGTATTACTAATATAGTGATCATGACATTCTTTGATTAATTTTTTTTTGGTCAATTACATAAAATATATGCTGGGTAAAGTGAGACATGGTAAAATATTAGGAAGTATTTAGTGGTTCAATGGTAAAGGTGACTATTATAAAATACTTGTAAACTCTTTCACTACTGACCTTGCGTATGACAGAAACAAACACAATAAAGAATAGGATTTTGATACATTTAGTTAATGCTTTAGTGGAAAATGTCTGCCTTTTACGCCACTTGAATTTGTAATATACAGTTTCGTTGCAGAAGGATGTAAATAGGCACGGAGCCCAATCTATTGAACTTTCTACCAGAATTTCCACAACTTACAACCCGTTCATTTAAAGAGGTTAAATTTCTCAGTTCCCTACATTATGGATATTAAAAACCTGCCCGATGACAGATTGTCTTAAGCGTGTTTTATCAAAACAATTTTGGGCGCAATTTTATTATCATTATTTACTGTGTTGACTTGTAAAAATGGCTGTATAAGTCGTAAATATCACCCAATTAAATTATTCTATAATGTATTGGCTCAAATGACGCTGAAATGTTTAAGACTTCCGGTTTCAAAAGCAACTCTGCCTTCGTTTTCAAAACTTTAACTCTAAAAATGGAAATGTTACATGTGGAATGCAACGCTCAACAATAAAAAGCTATCACAATCTATGGAGTTTGCAATTTGACAATCAATTAAATATCATCACTGACTGGTTTGTTGATCTATTAAGGTGTTTTTATGTAAAAAATATTGTGTTGTTAAGTTTCTATGATATAGATTTAATTCGATATTTGGTATTTTGAAAAAAATAGATATGATCTTAAAGTTGTCGTTTACCTAGCTATTAGTTCATTTTCAAGCATGTATTTTCGACTTAGATTTTTAGCAAAGGTATCCGAAGCAGCATAATTTGTTGTCTTTATTAGTAATATTGAAGAACTCTCTTCAATTGCAAGTATTTATTTTTGATAACGGTTTATTTTCTAAGGTTCTGTGGTTGTAATCCAAAGAAAGTGCTTTAATATCACTAACCAAAGATAGTTGCGTTACTTCAGATTCAGTTGATTATAATAATACTTAGCTACATTCTGTAAAAATTTAAACTAACCACAAACACTTAAAAATTAACTAAGAAATAACTGAGCTAAGTATATGACATTACACGAAAATCATTGATTTTTTCAAAATCAATCGACTACAACTTCCTTAATCTGGATACTAGCTAACCCAGACACTTCAGTAATTCGGATCCTATCCACCAGACACTTTATAAATTGTACCCCTATATAGTACAGACAAACAAGATTTCCATGGTAAAATCAAATCAAACAAACTTATTCCAAAATACCCATATAACCTGTATGTCAGCTTCTTGCATTAGACATTATTTTTCAATACTTTTTTATCTTAATTGACACTCCATCGATGGCCTTATTTCCCTTAATCTTTCTGACTGGACTCACAAAAATAAGCCTTATTTTCAGAAGCACTGGGAGAATCTGGTTATAAAAATTAAGAAAAAATACCTAAAATCTGAGCTTATTTTGCAACAAATTTTAAAGCTTTTCGGGAAATTTCAAAAATTAAGAAATTTATTTCCGGAAAACTAATTATATTTAATTGAATGGATGAAAAAACGGTGCAATTATTGGTATTGGCTTAAAAACCATATGGCTATCGCTACTTTTAATGATGGCCACCTAGTTGATTTTCAATACAAATATGGATTAATTATCTATATGTACCATTTCAAAATCTTAAAAAAATTATTAAATGTTGTGCTACATACTTATATTTTACTGCTATTTTTGTACAATGATTAACTAAATAAAAAAAAAATAGAAAAAAAGTGTGCCTCAATTTTAAAAGCACACAACTGAATTGAAACTTCTGAAAGAGATATTAGGAATTGGGTTTTTATTTTTTGAAGCTTTTTTTTCTCAACTTCTGCCCTCGGTTTCGACACTGTTTTTTTATTTTTTTTTACCTTTTTTCAACTTTTTTTTCGACGAAAACCGCGTTTCTCTAACTTTTCATTTTTTTCTTTATTTCGTTTTATAATACTTTTATAAACTTTCTGAACAAGGTTTTTTTATTATTATTTTTTTTTTCTTATTTGGTTTTATAATAATTTTATTATTTATTAATTTTGCGTAATCTTTTTTTTTATTATTATTTTTTCTTATTTCGTTTTATAATACTATTATTCCCTTTCCGAAAATCTTTTCAAAAAATTTTCTTTTTTTTTTCTTTAAGCATTTTTTTCTTCCCATTTTTGCCATCCCCCACCTCGTAGCTGAGCTCCTTCGCCTTTTTTTCACCGAAAACCGCGTCCTCTAACTTTTTTTCTTTTTATTATTTTTTTTTTCTTATTTCGTTTTATAATACTCTTATTAACATTCCGAACAATTTTTTACGTTTTTCCCATTTTTTCCCTTTTTTTCGAAAATTTTTGGGTATCCGTGAAAGTGGGGGGTGGGAGTATAATCCCCCCTGATGACCCCGCAGAACGGGGCCATCGCTTGTCAGATTTTCGATCCGAGGCGCCGTTGCAGAGATACCGGCAAAAAACGATTTTTTCCCAAAATCCCCCCTTAAATTAGAGCCCAGGTCCTCTTCATACGGTCAAAGGTAGCCCTCCATGAAGCGCACCTACCCTAAAAATTTCGCCCCGTAACTCTTCCCACTCTCCTGAAATGAATTATTTTAGTTTTTCTCCCCCTCCCCTTCCTCCCACTCCTGGCCGAACGTGGGGGGGGGGGGGGGGGGTACGGAGTCTAGTTTTCGTTCAGGACCTTCATTTTACCCCCGCTACATGTCCTGAAAATTTCAACCCTCTAGCTATACTGGAGCATGCTTAATTAAATGGGCGTTTCACTTTGATAAGCGGTTAATTTTTTTCTGACTTTACTCTCGCTAAAGAAGTTTCACTTCAGAGGAGTATTTTGTTTTATAAAATAAATGAATAATGCGTGTGGAAAATTCACTAATTTTTGGCAAAAATTAATTTTAAAATTCGTCGATGTTGATGCTTTAATTTAAATATACTCACTCAGCTGTCTCATAATACACATAGCATTTTGACTTGATCCTGTCCGTCCAAAATCCATCAACTCTGATCTTCCCTGTCCGCTCCAGCAACTCTTTCAGTTGTTTTACTGTGAAGGGCCTCACCAAATTCGTAATGAAAAGTACCTCTGACGTAGGATTTCGTGCAGGGCTCGGTGGGGGCTTCAATTTACTCGCCGTATCGTCAACAATGCTAATCTTCCTATTCATGGCAATTATGTTTTCATTTATTTTAATTTCGTCCGGCTCTGCGTTTAATTCTAAGTTTAGTTCGGCTTCTATGTTCTCCATTTCTTCTTCTTCCAACTCTGTGAAGCTCTTCCGTTTAGCTTTTTCAGAATTATGTTCTCTGATTACTATTTCTAGGTCAACATCTGCTTCATTTAAAAGTTCGGCAGTCGGGAAAATTTCTTTTAGGTTTTTAAAATCGAGTCTTTCTATAACTGAATGTGAAATTTCCGACTGGCTCCATTTACGTTTCTTTACTGACTCTTCACCAGGAGGTAGGGGTTCCTGAGGTTCTTCAAGTAACTTCCTGATTATTTTAACGACTTTCGAAGGTTTCTTGGGCTTTTGAGGTTTTTCTAAAATAAAATGATTTATCGTTTATTTTCTAACCAGATTTTCTGATAAGGATTTATTGTGTGTATGATGGTCTCGTCGAACATAACACTTTAGCAAACTCAATAATACTAAACTTTTTCATTCCAACATACTGAAGTTTTAAATGTTCCAAAAAAAATAATTAAGTATATATAAAAAATATATAGTGAGGGAAGTAAAGATAGCTTACCTTCGCTTTCACTTGTTGCCTTCTCAACTCCAATGCTGCGCTTCCTTCTTTCATTGATGATAATATTATCATTTGAAACAGATTTTCGTCTTTCATTATTTTCTGGAAGAGATATACTTCTTCCTAAGGAAGCACTTTCCTTTTGGTCACTACCAGACACATCATCAATAGTCGATCGCTTTAATGAAATTTTGTGTCTGGGTCGTCTTTCATCAGATATTTCTGGTTTCTCATCTTTGCTGTCTTTATTAGTTGACTCATACACGGAACTCCAGTCATGTGACTCAACTTGCTGCTTGGGTGATAAATCATGGTTTCCTTCTTGTTGCTTTACTTCAGGACGTTTAATGGAAATTTTTCTTCGACTCTCATTTTCCTCATTTTTCTCCTTTTTGTCAATTTGATTGTCAGTAAATTTTAATTTATCCCTTGGAAGCCTATTCAGCTTTATTTTTCTGGTACTCTCCAAAGAAGTATTTTTACTAGTATGTTCTTGATCAGAAGATTGTCTCTCCTTATTCAAATCCTTTAGTCCTTCTAACGATCTGCTCTCTTGGGACTCTCTTCGAAGTAACTGAATGTGCCTTGTGCTACGTTTTAAAGATGATTTACCTTCGCTAGGAGCATTATCTTTAATATCCCGTTCAATTGTCTCTAACTGGGTTAAATCCGACTGATTTTCACCGAAGTTTATTTGAACAGACCTTACTTGCTCAAAAGTCACTATTTCAGTAATTTGCTCTGAAGTTATGTCCCGGTTTTTCTCTGCAGATTGGTTGTCACATGTCATTTCAGCCACTATGGTTTGAGAAATATTGACATCGATTTCCGATGTTTCCATTCCATTTTTAGAAAGTTGACCATCATTTGGCGGGTTGTCATCTTTACCGTCGTTTGGTAACTCATCTGTCATCTGCATATTTTCATTTTCAGTTTCAGGATTGACATTGGCATAATTCGACTTATTTATAGATTTAGACTTACCTTTAAATATCTTCTCTTCATTTACCTCTTCCTTGTCATCCTGCTGAACATTTTTGTGGGTATCTATGCTGTGTGAGATACACATTTTGACATCACTTACAACTGTAGGTCTAGTTCTTTTTTTAAGTGGCTTCTTAGAGTCAGTGTCAGATTCATTACCAGATGACCCCTTCTCTCCGTGCTTTAATGGCTGGTTTTTTTTTGAGGTTATAGGAACTTCTTCATCTGAATCCGCACTTTTCGAACTAGATTTTCTTCTACGACTTCGTCTTGGAGATTCTTTTCTAGATTTTTCGCTTGTTGTTAAAACTGCCGATCTTGAAGTTTTTCGGACCATCTGAAACAAATATACACAGTGTTTGTTTCAAAGCTTAAAATCAAATATAAACAACTTAAACGAGATACAGAAAATATAAAATATGATTCAATATTAATGTTAGGGAAACACCCCAACAAGTGTATTAACTTGTCGTTTTCATGGTAATTACACCCTGTGTCGGAAGTGGGCGGGTTTCTAAATATTTATTTTCATTTCAATTTATTTTATTGGGATAAATAGTTTTATTTACTTATACTCGTACAGGAACTGTATGATTTATGGGAAATAGTTTTGCCCTATATTTGAATTTTCGCGCTAACAATGCACATTATTTGCGGATATACACTCCTTTTATGCCTGTCGACTGAGCATGATGTCATGCGCAGAAAAGGGCCGAAGCAGTACAGCACACAAGTACAAGGGACGGCGTGCGACCATTAAGTCATGAAATCCACTTAAGATTTTTCGCAATCAATTTATTTTCGCGAGTGAACTAACTCCGAAAAAGGGGATGAACCGAATCCACAAGAAGTGAGAGCGCTCTCCAACAGGATTTGCATTTAATGTGCGTTTCGTCTGCGACAATTATA
>MU191009.1:17685-38818 GCA_016904865.1 Pissodes strobi | reverse complement strand
TTATTAAATAATTTCAAGTTCAAACTTGGGACAGGGTGATAATTAGTTAGTAGCTTTATGAATTATTATATTTGACAATATTTCTGAAATGATGGTTATTTTGGGTCGCGAATATTAAAAAAAACGAGACGACGCGACGGCGACGGTTCGGTAGGGAATTTCTAGAAGAAAAGCTCTCTAAATCCTACTCTGTTTCGAAAATGTCGGGAAAATGGACTTTTGAACCAAAATGTAAAAACGTCGCTTTATAGATTAAAAAAATTAAGGTTCTTATTTTTTTTCCGAGAAAAATCATATCTTTATAGAAAGACTGGTCATTTGACAAGAACCTACGACAAAAAAACACACAAAAGGCCACCTTACAAAAGATAATGCTTTTATACAGGGTTAGCCGGTTGAATTTGAACTTTTCGCCATTTCGAGTTTTGAAACTAACAAGGGATATATAACATTTTAATGTCTTTTTGCATTATCCTGTAGATCTTGTCAGTCTCTGTAATATATTAATTTAAATAATTATCTACTTAACTTTGCAATAAATATATATCATGCCGGTCTATAAAGTTATATTCAGTTTTGGCGCACGTATATTCATAGGCAGGTAGCTCAGATAGTAGAGCACTCGCCTAGCAGGCGAGAGGTACCGGGATAGATGTCCGACGCCTTCAAAAAGGTTTTTCTATTTTGCGTTCAAAACAATTTCATTTCGACACCCAAAGTAGTGTCGAGAAAAAACTCATTTTTATGTATTACTCTTAAATTTTTTCAAAGGTTGGTTGTAGTGATATTAACAAAATTGTTTATGTTTAGGCCACCTTAGCAAAAGGTGGCACCGCCTTAAAAGAGATCTCTAGCAGTAACGATTCGCTCGCTACAAAGGCGCAACGACCAAAGACTAACCAAAACTAACCGAAGGCATGCCCAAATTTAAGAAAAAACTTTTTACAGATATAACCTCAAGAAAATAACAAATGGGATTAAAACTAACCGTTAAAATCAACGCGAGGGAAGCCGTGAGTAAAAGCTAAAGGTGTCCTATGTTCTTTACTATACTTTTGAAAATATCTGTACAAAATTTCATGATGATCGGTTGTGTAGTTTATGCGTGAAAGCGTAAGAAACAAACAAACAAACAAACACATTCGCATTTATAATATTAGTTATTCGCATTTATAATATTAGCTATTATGTAATAATACTTACTGGCAGCTTCAATCGGAGTGGATTAATTCACTGCACAAATTCGACACGAAAATCTAATGCTACCAGGAATAACATCTACCTATGGACACAGTTTATTCACTACCAGCTAGCCATCTTCGGGCGGCATCCTTTGATTTTTTTTCCTTTTTTTTTATGGCAGTGGCACACACACTAAAGGGAGATCCTATGGCGCTCGACGAGCGGTGTGTGTGCGAAGATGTTGATTGACACGGTTCTTGAATATTTGTAGGTTGTAATTAGTGGGAAACAGATGTCCTGGAAGTGAGTTCCACAGTGATGCAGTGCGCCAGACAAAGGAGTTCTGGTAAACCGATGTTCTAGGTGTTTCTAGTTGTACGACGAACGGGTGCGCTCCTGCCGACTGTCGGGACTGTCTGACAGGAGTTGCCAGGGGCGGGATTATGCGGGCCAAATCCTGGGAACATCTGCCGTGAAAGTATCTGTAAAACAGAAACATCTCGGCCACATGTCTGCGATGTTCCAGACTATCCAGATTCCGGGTCAACTCCGGATCGCCGACGAGACGCACAGCCCTCTTCTGAATGGAATCCAGCAGCTTTAGGGTATGCTTTGGTGCGGCACCCCAGATATGTGAGCAATATTCTAAGCACGGTCTTATTTGCGCTTTGTACAGCAAGAGCAACTGCTGCGGTGTATAGAGTTTTTTGTTGCGAAATAGCACACCGAGCTTCTGGGAGGCTGATTTTGCGATGTTAGCAACATGGTCATGCAATGACATATTGCTGTTGACCGAGACACCCAGCAGCCCGATTGACGAGGATGAAGGAATGGTCGATCCTGCCATAATGATGTCAGGGCCCGCTGTATTGGCCCTCTTAGTAAACGTTGCTGCTTGGGTCTTTGCTGCATTGCACTGGACCAAATTTCGGTCGCCCCAAGTTTGAACTTTCTCCAGGTCTTGATTAATTGCTGTAATCTGATCCTGTCTGCGGTGATGAGTCTCAGTCGCTGGTAAGGGTTTTTCTGATCTAAAGTGGGAGACAAGGGTACTGTCATCTGCAAAACTGTAAACAGGATTATTCGTTTCGATCAGCAGGTCATTAATATAGATGAGGAACAGAGTTGGTGAAAGTATTGCGCCTTGAGGCATGCCCGCGTTGATGGTGAATGTGTCCGAGATGTGTCCATCGACTGCAACGTGTAGGGGTCGGTTCTTAAGGAAACTGGCCAGCCAGCTGCAGAGAGAGGCGGGCAGTCCCAAGGACGGCAGTTTGTTGAGCAGTCCGTCATGCCAAACTCTGTCGAATGCCTTTGAAATATCCAACGCAATCGCTCGAGACTCTCCGTGGTTTTCAATTGCCCTACTCCATATATGAGTGACATAGGCCAATATATCTCCTGTCGATCTCTCTTTGCGAAAGCCGTATTGATTATCGCTGATTATTCTGTTGCTCTCGAGGTACTTGAGTAGTTGCTGGTTGACTACACGTTCCATGACTTTGGAGATTATTGGAAGCAAGGCAATTGGGCGGTTTTCTTGCCTTTTTTTGGAACAGGTTGCACTCGAGCGACTTTCCAAGAGGATGGGTAAATCCCTTTTCTGTAAGAAAGAGAAAAAAGCCTGGAAAAAACGGGTGTTAGTTCGTTGGCGCAGTTCTTTAGCACGATGGCAGGTATTCCGTCCGGTCCTGATGCCTTTTGCGTATCTAGTTCTTTAAGGATTTTGCAAATATCACGGTGAGAAAACTAGACTTCTACCATGGTAGTGTTGATGTTCGGTAGAGTGGGGAGAGTCCTGCCTTGGGGCACGTCTAAGGTAGAGTGCGATGAAAATATTTTGGCGAGCATGTTTGCTTTTTCCTTGGCTGTAGTCGCCGTGATGCCACGTTCGTCCGTCAAAGGTGGGAGAGACGTTTTTGTAAAGTTGTTACTTACTGCCTTTGCTACCGACCAGAAATTCCTGGAGCCACTGGGGCATTGCAAAAGTTTATTCCTGATCCTTTGATTGTGTTTGTCCTTAGTTTCGTCGATCACACGCTTGCACTCGTTTCTCGCTTCGATAAAATAATTGCGATTTTCAGCGGTCTGATTTTGCTGCCAGTACTTATAGGCTTGCTGTTTCCTTCCTACAGCTCTTTCGCATCTTTTGTCGAACCAGGGCTTTCCTTTTGATGGTAACTTGATGGAATTTGGGATGTATGCTTCCATTCCTGAGGAGATTACTTGCATGATCTCTTCGCAGCAGTCTGACGGGTGGTCAGTGGCAAAGCAGACGTCGAGCCAAGGAAAATCTAGGTAGAACTGCCTTAGATCGTCCCAGTTTGCAGAATTGTAATGCCAGATTTTGCGAGGCAATGGTGGATCCTTCTGTATGAGTGGCAATTCACAAACCGTTGTAATAAGTTTGTGGTCGGAGGTACCTAATGGCGGACCAACTGTAACCTTGTACTGGTCAGGATTGGTGGTCAGAAAAAGACCCAGGAGGGCGGCGAATTCGCCCCTCTCTGAGATTCGAGTTGGTTCGTCTACAAGTTGAGTAAGCCCGCAGCTGATGGCAAATGCTTCAGCTTCTCTACCTTCGTTGTCGGTCTTGTTGTGATGTTTGAGCCAGTTGGTGTTGTGGGCATTGAAGTCTCCCAGAACGATTATTTCTGAACTGGGGTGATCGACCTGTATTGAGTCAAAAGTGGTAGCTAGTGTTGAGAAAAAGCTTTGGTAGGCTCTATCGCTCGGAGGGCGATAGAGACAACATATAAACTTGGTTAATCCCTTGGCGGTGAACTTGAGCCACATGACGTCAAGGTTGTTCGGTTCGAGTGTTTCCTCGCGGTGACATGAAAGGTCGCTTCGGACAAAAAGGCATATTCCGAACTTATATCTAAATCGGGTATGTAAGTCGTAACTAGGATAGAGGTAGTTCACTGTTGTTATTGTAGAACATACTTGTGTTTCTGTAAGGTCTATTTGCTTGTAGATGTTGGTGTACCGAATTTATGTTTGTATTTAGGCCTCTTATGTTGCAGAAATCTATTCTAAATTGGTTCGGTATCTTTGCTGTCTGTGAAATGCGGAATGAAGGGCTCCCAGGGCCACCCAGCGCCCGAAGATCCGAATGGCCGGGGAGTTTACTTCCGGAATATTTTGATCCTGGAAGCACCATCATGTCCATATATTCCTACTGTGGAACCCGGGACCACCAGCGCGGAAGCGGAACGTGATTTGATAAAACCACTTAGCGCTTCCCAATTCTGGTGGGGTGGTCTTTCACCGGACGATGCGAGTAGGCTTAGGCATCTACCACCTAGGGCTCAGACTCATTCCTTTGGCGGTCCCTAGTCCGACAGGGGTAAAAATGGGGTTTGTTGGATCACTCCCCAGTGATCAGCTCCAGACTTTGTACTTTGGTGTTCTCCAGCCTGGAGGAGGACGATGGGATTTGACGGGCCACATCCCGTGGCAACTCGGAATGGTGGGGGCGTCACTCCCCGTAATCAAACTGCTCTCACCAGTTTGACGTTCCTGCCAGCCAATACAATGCAGCCCCTCTTGTCACAAACTGTCATTGATCGGCTCCAGACTTTGTACTTTGGTGTTTTCCAGCCTGGGGGAGGACGATGGGATTTGATGCGCCATATCCCATGCGGAATGGCGGGGGCGTCACTCCCCGGAATCAAACTCCTCTCACCAGTTTGACGTTCCTGCCAGCCAATACAATGCAGCCCCACTTGTCACAAACTGTCATTGATCAGCTCCAGACTTTGTACTTTGGTGTTCTCCAGCCTGGGGGAGGACGATGGGATTTGATGCGCCATATCCCATGGCAACTCGGAATGGCGGGGGCGTCACTCCGCGTAATCAAACTCCTCTCACCAGTTTGACGTTCCTGCCAGCCAATACAATGCAGCCTCACTTATCGCAAACTGTCATTGATCAGCTCTAGACTTTGTTCTTTGGTGTTCTCCAGCCTGAGGGAGGACGCCGGGATCTGATGTGCCATATCCCATGGCAACTCGGAATGGCGGGGGCGTCACTCCCCGTAATCAAACTCCTCTCACCAGTTTGACGTTCCTGCCAGCCAATACAATGCAGCCCCTCTTGTCACAAACTGTCATTGATCAGCTCCAGACTTTGTTCTTTGGTGTTCTCCAGCCTGGGGGAGGACGACGGGATTTGATGTGCCATATCCCATGGCAACTCGGAATGGCGGGGGCGTCACTCCCCGTAATCAAACTCCTCTCACCAGTTTGACGTTCCTGCCAGCTGGGAAAGTCAATAACCAAATTATACAAATTTTAAAAGAGGGCCATGACCAAAGTTTACAGTATTAAAAATATAAGTTGATTCACTCCGCGCCATCGTCAAATTCCACTCCGCCACTCCCCGCCTGCCCGTTATACTGGTGCCAGTCTAGATGGTCGAGATTTTAAAAATAGGGGTTTGTTTTTGGTGGATTTCTGAGTAAAATGTCTAGTCGAAATATTTGTTCAGTAGATGATTGTGAAAGTCGAATGGCAGACAATACATCGTTCTTTAGGTGCCCAAAAGATGAAGGAAAGTAGGTATGTATTAGTTTATTATATGCTTTTATTTAACTTCACTTGTATGTTTGGGTGAAATCTTACAAGTTAAATTTGACCTACTTCCCATCAATGTTCAATATTAATATCGATTTATAGTGAGTACAATAGAGTATGTAATAAAAAAAAACTTGCAGGTGTCGAGCCTGGAAATGTGCCTTCGGATTTATAGGATCCCACAAATATGCGAATGATACACCAATGCAATGTCATAGCCGTATTAGAATTTGTGGTATGCATTTTAATGAAAAGAGTTTTGCAAATACTTCTAGGAGCCATATACATTCATATGCTGTTCCATCAATCAGGTTACCAACTAAAAAAGGTAACTTTTAATCAGATTTTGTGCATTTGCAAAATAATGTAAGATAGGTGCAAATATAGGTTTATCTAAAAGTCTTATTACTTTAAATTTTGTGCTAATTAGTTATTGTGGTAAAATTAACGAAATGAAGAAATTGCTAAATTGTAGACATTTAGTTTTGCAAAACTTTCTCCCAAATAATTTGCAAAGTTTTGCAAAACTATAATGTAGTTCATCTCCAAAATAAATTGCAATAAAGAATTTTCCACGGGGTATTAAATTTCATTCTTGTTCTTGAAGTAAAAACTAATATATTTTACAAATTGTAGATGGTGATCAATGCTTTGAAGGTAGTCAGAAATCTAGTAAAATGATGCCTTTGTTCAGATAGAACATGTTGAAATGAAGGAGCAAAAGCAGCCGGTAATAAAAGGTAAGATAAAAAAATATGCTTTTCCATCATCCTACGACGTTTCGTTTGCAGTTTATGAGCAGAACTATTACGTCATAAATTAGTTTACTTCATTATACGTAACGTTTTAAGAAACAACGCATTAAAAAAAATGTTGCAGGAACCCAAACATCAGTGAAACTTTCAGCAGATACACCTAGAAAGGTTTTATTAAAGGAAACAATCAAAACATTGGAAAAAAACATTTACTCAACATAATTGTAAAAGAACAGAAATAACCATGGAGGTCGTTGTAATATTTTTGGAAACAAATTTTGCTGAAGAATCATATAATCTATTAAAAACGCAAATGTTATTACTAAATATGAAGTCAAAAGGATGCAAGTATTCAAATGAATTTAAGCAGTTGCTCTAAGTGTTTTTCCTGGGCCCAAAAGCGTACAAACAATTCTCAACTGTGTTTCGTCTACCATCAAAAGCTACTTTGAACCGCTTTACACAACGATGGGTGATCAATCCAGGATTTAACGAATTTGTTATTCGAGTCACTGAATGTAGGGTTAAATTATTAAAGGAAAAAGAAAAGGACTGTATCCTGTGCATGAACGAAATATCCTTAAAACCTCATCTGTATTATGATATTTCTAAAGAGGAAATTATAGGTACTAGTTCAGGATCTTCAGAAATTGCAGGAAGTGCTTTGACAATAATGGCAAGAGGAATCGCAAGCAATTGGAAACAACATGTTGCTTATTTTTTTATAAATCATCCGCTCCTGTTAATGATCTTAAGGATATTTTGTTTGAAACTGTACGAAGGTTACGTAAAACAGGTTTAAATGTGTTTGGAGTAGTATCGGATTAGGGTTCCAATTTTAAAAAATTAAGTAAAAGCATTTTAAAAATAACAGAAGATAATTCCACATTTTTGTTGATAACGATAATTTAAAGCTTGTGTATTTATTTGATATACCTCACATACTTAAATCTACAAGAAACAATTTTTTTTCGTATATATTTTCTTTAAATGAAGGAGAAACAAAAAAGGAATACTTGGAAACAATGTATAATATTGATAAAACTAACTAGATTAACAAATGATCACATATATCTAAATAACTTTCAAAAAAGTAAAGTAAAGTTAGCATCGCAAGTATTTAGTCACCCAGTAGCGGTAGCAATGCATACGTAGATTGAATTTAATATATTGCCAAAAAAGGCAACCGCAACAGCTAATTTTATTTCAAAAATTAATGATTTATTTGATATATTAAACTCCATTAACTTACAAAATTTTCAAGCTTTTATGGCAACTGACAAACAAAAACTGTTATTAGAGTAAATGGATAATATTTTTCAAAACATAAAAGTGCTAAGTTTCGACGGAAAAAATGTGACAAATAAGTTAAAGTTTATTTCTGGATGGCAACTTACAATTAAATCAACTTTATTTCTTTGGGAAATGTTGCAAGCTAAAGGTTATAAATATTTATTTACTCGAAACTTTAATTAAGATTATATTGAAAACTTTTTTGGTCAAATAAGGAATTGTTGTGGCAATTCGAGAAATCCTACTCCTATACAATTCTGCCGATCGTTTAAAAATATTTTTGCGTTAGGATATTTTGACAATGCTGAGACGGCTAACTGTATAGATGACGGCACTAAAGCTTTACTACATTTAACACCCGAATTTGTGAAAAGCTGAAAACATTGAGATGACCCACCTCTTTAAATACTATTTCATTAGACCTGATACATTCATTTTTTAGACACCCTATATATGTGTATATTTTGAGACACCCCTTATACATGTAAAGGATAAATAAAGTCATAAATTGAAGTCGAGTTTTTGCGAGGTTTTTTGGAAGGGATCCGAAAGGTATTGCTCGAGAACGGAAAACTATAGAGTCAGAAGCCAACGGAGTGTACGGTTTATTTTGGTGAATTGTTTTGCTTCTGTGTTGCGATATGTCATTACAAGTTGGTAAAATGAAACTTATAATATTGTTATTAACATAATTTGTACCATTATATATTTTATACTCATTGATAATTCATATTTGATGGCATAACATGTATATGTCGTAGCCACATTCTAAAACCCGTCGTTTTATAAAATGTCTAGACATTTTACAAAAGGCGGCCAGATTGTCAAATTCTCGTATTAACATTCATTATTTTCCTGTCTGGCTAGTCGGTTTGTAAAATGCCTAGGCGTTTTATAAAACGACGGTCAACACGCGGCCAGATTATCAAATGTTTAAGATTAACTTCTGCTTGACATTCTGGCGGGTGAGACGTTGTAGTCATTTTGTAAAATACAAGTTTTATTTAAAAGTTAGGGCAATCAAAATTTTAATCAATGTATTTAAGTATGTTATATGGGTAAGTCTTGGGTTAGTTTTGGTTAGTCCTTGTCGATTGAGCCCCCGTAGCGAGCGAACCGAGCGGAGGGCCATGCAAAGCCATAATAATACCCGGATCGCAATTGAGCAAGTTGCGATCCGTCAGCCCGGGAGGCTCAATCAACAAGAACTATCCAAAACTAACTCAAGGCTAACCCAAAATTAAGAAAAAAGGTAAATAAGACATGGAACGTAACTTGAGTTTTAGCCGCTCGTGATTATCTTAACATTTGACAATCTGGCCTCGTGTTGAACGTCGTTTTATAAAACGCCTAGACATTTGATAATACGGCTAGCCAGACAGCAAAATAATGAAAGGTAAACGAAAATTTGACAATTTGGCCGCTATTTATAAAACGCCTAGGCAATTTATAAAACGACGGATTTTGTAATCTGGCTACGACATATATATATTTTGATATTGTTATTAACGTAATTTGCACAAATATTTCATTTATTCTCATTGATAATTCATATTTGATGGCATAACGTGTGTATATATTTTGATATTGTTATTAACATAATTTGCGTAAATATTTCTCCTAATTTCATTGATAATTCATATTCGATGGCATAACGTGTGTATATATTTTGATACTGTTATTAACATAATTTGCATAAATATTTCTCCTATTTTCATTGATAATTCATATTTGATGGCATAACGTGTGTATATTGTTATTAACATAATTTGCATAAATATTTCTCCTATTTTCATTGATAATTCATATTTGATGGCCTAACATGTGTATATATTTTGATATTGATATTAACATAATTTGCAAGAATATTTCATTTATTCTCATGGATAATTTATATTTGATGGTATAACATGTGTATATATATAATTTTAATGAGATCGTTTTATGCTGTGAATAACACTGTGTTGGTTGCTGTCTTTTCGTGCTGGAATTTTAGTTTTCGTATGACTGTGTTTGTAATGTAAGTAAGGGACTTGATGAATCCACTAACATTTTCCTCCCCTGACTGAGCGAATATCCCAGCTATAAATCGTGAGCTTGCGAGCAAAGCACCCTAAGTCGTTCTTTTAACAAATGTTATATTTTTAATGATTTGCTTTTGTATGAAACCTATGTGAAATTTAAATTAACATTAATTTGTAACCTTGATTTTGACTTGATGGCAATTGCTTATAAGCACCCGAAATGATAAAAGATCTGTAGCCTGAGCACAATTACACAGAATAAAATCATATTGAAATATATTATATCGAAATGACTATTAGTAATAAGCAACAGTAAAGGTATAAGCTATTTGAATCGTTCTTCCGTATCCTATAATCTTACAGCCTACAAGAGAAATACTATTCAACCACAAAAGTGTTTACATAATATAATCAATCGCTAAGCGATGACGAAGGAAATATATATTAATCGGCCTGCAGGTCTTACTAGAGATATTGGCTCAATTTGCAACTATAGCTGAGTAGCCTCCCGTATGGGACCTCAGTACCTGCTGGCGACGTCTGGCTAACTAATACTAAACTCTTCAGTTTTGAATGTATTGTAGTACGGTCACAAGTGTGGAACGACAAATTGCGGTGCGTGAGACAGTAATTTAATTAATTGTTATACTAATAAGGGTTGTACAGCATAACTCGGTTTAGGAATTGGGATTGAGAAAGGTTTTCTCTGCCATGCCCCCCTCGTGAATTCCAGGCGGAGTATGGCACGCTTTTCTTTAATAAATTAGGCGTATTAGGAATCTGTGGTTTAATTTACATGACGCACCTTTCCCTCAAATTTCCCTAATTGTGTTTAGTCGAAGCGCAATCCGAATAAATTAAAATTGTGTAAGATATAATAATAACACAACGTAGGTATTAATTCTCTTTTTAATCTATTTTGACGATCATTGGCAAAATAAAGACAAAGCACAACTTATCTCATTCAACTATGTTGAGCAGACCCGGGATGGTTATACTACAACATATTTCATTATTTAAATCCCTCTATTTATTACTTACTAAGCGGGAAATTTTACTATATGTTCCCCAATAGCGCTCTGACCGAAGTAAATCGCGTCAAACTCGGCTCTTATTGCCTCAATACCCCCTACATTTTTTTATAGTCGCGTTGCATCCTCGGCTCGCCTTTGATATGACGATTTCATTGAATTGGCGCTTAGTGCACCAACTTTTATTTTTAATTCTGTAAACTTATGGCATAACTTAGTATTGTTTTAAACGTCTGTGCATCTGAATAATACTTTTGACAGTTCGTTTAATTCAAAATAATAATATGCTTTTTTATCGTCTAAAATCCGTACAAAAACGATTTTAAATGGCAAAATTATATAAAAATCCGAAATTTCCTGACTTTAGCGGACGAATTTGTCATGGATTTTGAAGCGAAAATTCATTTTAAATTCAAAAATAAGCTGTGCTATGGACCCAAATATACTGCGAATATTATATAATGAAAATCTAATAGCGCCCTAGCGGCTGTCTTTTTAGAAGCGCCATGCATTTGAGTCGTTGCAATCGCGGCCGTCCTGGATTAGCTTGCTCCTCAATGCGTACGGGTTATAATGTCACATCGGTTTACACGTTCCATCCCCACATTTCCATTCATTTGCCGATATTTACCCTCATACCGCCGCGTAAGATGTTTACACATCAATAGTACGAAATACACAGTTTACAAGACTTTTGGCACCGTCGCACATTAGGAAGCTTTTCGCAAGCGGAACATTTCTTAATTTTGTGCTTATATGAAAAAGTATGATATTTTAAATTTTAGTATACTATTTCTTCAAATCTTATTTCTTTTGTGCCCGTGGCACACACCCTAAAGGGAGATCCTATGGCATTGGACGAGCGGTGTGTGCGAAGATGTTGATTGTCACGGTTCTTGAATAGCTGTAGGTTGTAATTGAGGGGGAAACACATGTCCTGGGAATGAGTTGCACAGTGATGTAGTGCGTCAGACAAAGGAGTCCTTGTAAAGTGACATTTTAGTTGTTTCCAGTTGTATGACGAACGGGTGCGCTCATGCCATCCATGGCGTCATTCCCAAACACACATATTGTTTATTCTTCAAAAATCAGAGTCTCGAACCAATAATAATAAGAACTTTCCAAATATTGCTTAAAAACAAAGCATTCCATCTTTTTATTTCTAGACTTCTTTCGGAATCAAATACGACCACTAAACGAAAACAACATATTGCGGTATTCAAGAAGATATAACGTCCCTTAAAACACTTCTATTGGCCTAAGCTAGAAAACGACGTCAAAACATACATAAACCTCTGCGATATCTGTCAAATATCTAAATACGAAGGAACCTACGCAAAATGTATTCAAACCTACTCCACTAGGTCACGAACCCTTTGATCACTTATGTATAGATATCCATAAAACGCATAACACCAATTTTTTAACAATATTAGATAGTTTTTCTAAATTAGAACAAGCCTACCCTATAACAACACACAACAGTCTTGATATCATTGAAACTGTTAAAATATTTCAATCACTATGGCTTACCGAGAAAAAAATGCTACCGATAATGGATCATCCTTTAAAAATGAAAACGTACAACAATAATTTTGCAGCCAGCATAATATTGAGTTACATTATCGTAACCCACAAAAACCAAATTTGAATTCATATGTTAAGAGATTTCATTCAACTCTTAATGAGATAATCCTAACCATTTAGAATAAAAAGCACAAAGAAAATATTTTTAATATAATGAATTACGCTTTACTCTCTCATAATAATTCAACCCACAATACCTTGAGATATACGCCATTTCAAGTTATCAAAGGCAAATTAGATTATAAAAATCCCTTAGAGCTTTCAGAAGAAGAAAACTAACTCATTTCCATATCTTTGCAAACGGAAATTTAAACCAGACCTTTAATCTTTTAAAATCGCTCCAAGTAAATATACAAGTATTTATCGAAATACATAGGCACAAACAAGGCCTAATAAATACAATTGGACAAATAAATAAATGGCTTTTTGGTACATTAGACGCCGCCGGGGAACAGAAATATGATCAATACATAAAAACCCTTGCTAATGACCAACAAATATTGCAAAGTGAAATCGAACATTCAATATCAGTATTATCTAACGTAACAGAAACTTATGAAAACGATATTTTAATAATAGAAAATAGTCAACTAACTATCAAAAAAGAATTAAATCTATAGACGCTAAAGTATTATCGTTAGGAGAAACTCTTTATTTGTCTGTAATTCTAGACAATATTAATAACCAATTACTTAAAGTGAGGTCCATAATCATTAATGTAGAAACGACTATTAGCTTCGCAAAATTAAATGTAATGCACGACAGCATAATAAACGAATTTCGACTTAATGAGATAATTACCAAAATTCATTCAGAAAACCTTGATCAGTTTTCTAAAATGATTTACTAGTATAAATAATGAATCCTCAAGTACAAAACAATAAACAACAATTCACAGTCCTTCACAAAGTGCAACCGGGGGGACATTGAAATTGCCGAAGCAGAATGTAACGCTTATTAAATTTGAGATCTGAGAAAACTCATAATTGTGTGGAAATATACAGTTGGTAGAAGTTTGGGTGAGATCAGGTTAGATTACGTAAGTTTAGTTTACCAAAATATACCAAATAAATGTATATTACTTCAAGTGTCGTTCTTTTTTACAATTTAAAACGATATAAGTGTGGTTGTAAAAAGCAAAAGACCATTTGCATTCGATTCGTCTCACATTATTCCTCGATCTGACGATAAGAAACACGACTGTCGTTATGTCGTGAGAAACTAAAAGTCACCCTCACCAACTCTTAACACAATCTAAAGTAAAAAATGACTTTTAGCAGATTACGCAAGTTTAGTTTACCAAAATATACCACATAAATGCATATTACTCCAAGTTTCGTTCGATTTTACTATTTATAACATTAGTGGTGGTTGTAAAAACTGCATTCGATTCGTCTCTCAATCCCCGATCTAACGCGGTTAGTTTCACTTAGTATCAACTTATTTTAGTTATTTGAGTCGGTTTACGTTATAATAAATTTTAATAGATTTGGTCAGTCGTCTAATCAATTTCCGGTTAGTTTCTCTTAGTCGCACCTTTTTTTTACTTATTTGAGCCGGTTTCGTTACCTTATAATAAATTTTGATAGATTTGGTTACTTTTGGTTAGTCGCCCAATCAGCTTTCTGATAGTTTCCCTTAGTCTTAATTTATTTTAGTCATTTGAACCAATTCCGAATTAATTTTAATTGATTTGGTTACTTTGGGTTAGTCGTTCAATCAACTTTTGGTTAGTTTTACTTAGTCTCAAATTATTTTATTTTCATTCATTTGAGTCGGTTCCGATCCGTTATGATCAATTTTAATAGATTTGGTTGATTTTGGTTAGTCGTCTAATCAACTTTCGGTTAATTTCACTAAGTATCAGCATATTTTAGTCATTGGAACCCGTTACGATACGTTATAATTAATTTTAATAGTTTAGTTTATTTTTGGTTAGTCGTCAAATCAACTTTCGGTTAGTTTCCCTTAGTCCTAACTTATTTTTGTCATTTGAACTGGTTCCGATATGTTATAATCAATTTAAATGAATTTGGTTAGTTTTGGTTAGTCGTCTAATTAACTTTCGGTTAGTTTCACTTAGTCACAAATTATTTTAGTCATTTGAGTCGGTTCCGATACGTTATAGTTAATTTTAATAGATTTGGTTAGTTTTGGTTAGTTGTCTAATCAACTTTCGGTTCATTTCATTCACATATTTTAGTCATTTGGACCGGTTACCATTCGTTAAAATCAATTTTAATGGATTAGGTTATTTTTGGTTAGTCGTCGAATCAGCTTTCGGTTAGTTTCACTTAATCTCAACTTTTTTTAGTTATTTGAGTCGGTTCGGATACGTTAAAATCAATATTAATAGATTTGGTTAGTCGTATAATCAACTTTCGCTAGTTCCCCTTAGTCTCAATTTATTTTACTTATTTGAGCCGGTTCCGATACGTTATAATCAATTTTCATAGATTTGATTAGTTCTAGTTAGTCGCCCAATCAACTTTCGGTTCGTTTTCCATACTCTTAACTTATTTTAGTCATTTGAACCGGTTACGACACGTTATAATCTATTTTAATGGATTTGGTTAGTTTTGGTTAGTCGTCAATCAACTTCCGGTTAGTTTCAATTAGTCTGAAAATATTTTACTTATTTAAGCCGGTTCCGATACACTATAATCAATTTTAATACATTTGTTTCGGTTAGTTTCACTTAGTCTCAACTTATTTTAGTCATCTGAACCGGTTTCGACGCGTTATAATTAATTTTAATAGATTTATTTATTTTGGTTAGTCGTCCAATCAAGTTTCGGTTAGTTTCACTCAATCTCAACTTACTTTAGTCATTTGAACCGTTTCCGATACGTTATAAACAAATTTAATAGAATGGGTTAGTTTTGGTTAGTCGTCAATTCAAATTTTGGTTAGTTTCACTTACTATCAACTTACATTAGTCATTTGAACCGGTTACGATACGTTATTATCAATTTTAATAGATTTGATTATTCTTGGTTAATCGTCGAATAATCTTTCGGTTAGTTTCACTTAGTCTCAACTTCTTTTACTTATTTGAGCTGGTTCCGATACGACATAATCAATTTTAATAGAATTTGTTAGTTTTGGTTAGTCTGCTAATCAACTTTCGGTTAGATTCACTTAATATCAACTTATTAAATTAGTCATTTGAACCGGTTACGAAACGTTATAATTAATTTTAATATATTTGGTTAGTCTTGGTTAATCGTCGAATGAACTTTCGGGTAGTTTCACTTAGAGTCAGCTTATTTTAGTCATTTGAGCCAGTTGCGATAAATTATAATCAATTTTAATAAGATTGGTTAGTACTGGATAATCGTCGAGTCAACTTCCAGTTAGTTTCACTTAGTCACAACTTATTTTACTTATTTAAGCCGGTTCCGATACGTTATAATCAGTTTAAATAGATTTGGTTAGTTTTGGTTAGTCGTCTAATCAACTTTCGGTTAGTTTCACTTAGTCTCAACTTATTTCAGTTATTTGAGTCGGTTCCGATACGTTATAATCAATTTTAATAGATTTGGTTACTTTTGGTTAGTCGTCTAATCAACTTCCGGTTAATTTCACTTAGTCTCTGCTTATTTTAGTCCTTTCAGTCGCTTTCGATACGTTATAATCAATTTTAGTAGATTTGGTTAGTTTGGGTTAGTCGTGTTATCAAACTTTGGATAGTTTCACTTAGTCTCAACTTATGTCACTTATTTCAGCTGGTTCTGATACGTTATAATAAATTTTATTAGATTTGGTTAATTTTGGTTAGTCGTCTATTCAACTTGCGGTTAGTTTCCCCTTCCTTGATCTGTGGTTAGTTTCACTTAGTCTCAACCTATTTTAGGAATTTGAGTCGGTTCCGCTCCGATACCTTATAATCAAGTTTAATAAATTTGGTTAGTTGTCTAATCAACTTACGGTTAGTTTCACTTAATTTCAAGTTATTTTACTTACTTGAGCCGGTTCCGATACGTTATTATGAATTTCAATAGATTTGGTTAGTTTTAGTTAGTGTCTAATCAACTTTCAGTTAGTTTCACTTATTCTCAACTTATTTTAGTCATTTAAACTGGTTCTGATACGTTCTAATCAATTTTAATAGATTTGGTTAGTTTTGGTTAGTCGTCCAACCAACTTTCGGTTATTTTCACTTAGTTCTCAATTTATTTGCCTTATTTGAGCGGGTTCCGATACGTTATAATCAGTTATGCATAAACCGTATCGTGACGTTCACTAACATTTTCCGTGTCGTGATGCGACCTTGAACACTCACTGTCAAGAAACCAAAGTATTCATCTGAACCGGATCCGATACGTTATAGTCAAATATATAATGTTTCTGGTAAGTTTTCGTTAGTCGCCAAAATTCGGTTCGTTTTGGTTTGTTTAACTTACCTTAATTTTTGTAACCTATTTCCATACATTTTAGCCCGTTCTGGTGCTTCTGGTTACTTTTGATTAGTTTTGGTCATTCAATCAACTTTCCGATATGTTATAACTAATTTTAATGTTTTTGGTTAATTTTGGTTAGTCGCCAAAATTCGGTTAATTTTTATCTTACTATAATATTTTTATTCTGTTTCAATACGTTTTAGCCATATTTGGTGGTTAGTTTAGGTTAGATTGGGTTAGATAGTCGTCGTGGGTAGTCGTTCAATCAATATTCAGTTAATTTCAGTTAGTTTTAATTTTAGTCATTTCAATCGGCGCCGATACGTTATAATCGAATTTATGTTTTGGGTAGTTTTGGTTAGTCACCAAAATTCGCTTCGTTTTGGTTAGTTTTAACTTACTTTAATATTTTTAATGTTCCGATACGTTTTAGCCTTTTTGGAGCTTTTGGTTACTTTCGGTTTGTCGTTGAATCAATATTCGGTTAGTTTCAGTTAGTTCCAAGTAGTAATTTGAACCGGATCTGATAGGTTATATCCAATTTTAATTTTTAGGGTTAGTTTTGGTTATTTGCCAAATTTCGATTACTTTGAGTTGGTTTTAACTTACTTTTATTTTTTTAATTTGTTCCGTTTCATTTTAACCCTTTTTGTGTTTTTGGTTATTTTTAGTGAGTTTGGGGGTTAGTTAGTCGTTCAATCAACTTTCGGTTAGTTTCAGTTAGCCTTAATTTATTATTGTCATTTGAACCGATTCGGTCCTCAGAAACAGACTAACACGATCTCTCGCGTATATTACGTGATGTGCCAAATGTAGCATGCACTTTTTTGTGATTTGTAGGATAATAGGAAAACAAAAACATTTTCAATGTTAAAACGTTTTTGCAATATACCTACCAATTATAAATTCAACTCTACTTGAATTCTATAAAATATATCCAATTCCCATCCTTAACCAAACAATAATCATTCCTAAACTCTACCTATTACTCACAAATGGAGAATATTATTCAATATCTGAAAAATATCACATGGTGAAAAACATCTTTATTTTTACCAGAGATGTCCTCTCAAAAGAAAACACATGTGTAGCAGAAATTCAACAAACAAATAAGAACACATGCCCAGTGGTCAACATACAGTATTCGACTACAAGCATACAGCGCCTGAATGACAATTAATTATTAGTCATCCCTGCAAAACCAACTTTTTTAAAAAAAGCCATTGTCAAAGATGAAGACGAACTAATTAAGTAAGCAAACCAATGCCTATAACCATCGATAACCATAGAAGAACAATCATTTGCAAAAATAAAATCCTCTGATCTATTTTATAGCCTGGAAATGCCAAAATTGGAACTTCAAGGGAACTCAAACGAATCTGTACAGGGTGGCTCGAATTCGTGTCTATGTATGGGGAACTCGAAAACCGTAAGAGATACAGTGTCGGTCAAATTAAAGCAAAGTTGCGCATTTAGGTGCCTAACTATATGCCGTTTAGAAAGTTTTAAAATTTCGAGTATTTACGGAGATATCCGGAAAAAAACGAAATTTTCAAAAATCGTTTTATTTTTTTCCTGGGCATATTTAAAAATGAATTTCAAATCTAATTGCACTTTCGCATTGCCACTTTTTCCGCTCTATCCAATGATGATATTCAGTTTGAAATCCAAAGTTTCGTCTTCAAAGGATCATCATCAACTTTCTTTTTTTAAATGCGAACTTAAATTTTTTTTATCGTTTTTCAGATGGTATTGGCGTTATTAATATGATTATGTGTTTTTATTTATTTATTTTTTTTTTAATTTTTATCATTTTTTTTATTTTTATTTTATATATTTTGCTGTGGCGTAATTTTAAATGATTTATGGTAGGTACTTTGGAATTTTAATATTCTATAAATATATTTTATTTGTTTTTTATATTAAGTGGAGCCCGTATTAAAAATAAAAAATAGTAAAATTATTTTTTACGAGAATATGGCCATGAACTATTAGTAAAACAAGTTGCTTAGTGCAAAGATAAGTTATTTTCAACTTTTAACCAATTAAAATATTTATTTAATAGAGAACATCAACAATAATTTATAATCATACTACGTGATAGTATCTTTTTATTATTTATGAGCAAAATTCCAATAGGTTTTTTTCCATCAAAGTACCTATAGTATCACGTAGTATGATTATAAATTGTTGATGTTCTCTATTAAATAAATTTTTTTAATTGGTTAAAAGTTGAGAATATTTTATCTTTGCAGTAAGCAACTTGTTTGAGTAATAGTTCATAGCCATATTCTGGTAAGAAATAATTTTACTATTTTTTATTTTTAACACGCTCCAATTTTCCATCCACTTAATACAAAAAACAAAATAAAATATTTTTATAGAATATAAAAATTTCAAAAGTACCAACCTTAAATTATTTAAAATTACGCCAAAGCAAAATATATATTTAAAAAATAATAATAAAAATTAAAAAAAATTAGAAAGGAAATTAAAAAAATAAAAACACATAATCATATTAATAACGCCAATTCCATCTGAAAAACGACAAAAAAAAATTAAGTTCGTATTTAAAAAAAGAAAATTGATGATGATCCCTTGAAGACGAAACGTCGGATTTCAAACTGGATGTCATCATTGGATAGACCGGAAAAAGTGGCAATGCAAAAGTGCAATTTAATTTGAAATCCGTTTTTAAATAAACCCAGAAAAAAGTAAAACGATTTTTCAAAATTTCGTTTTTTTACGTATATCTCCGGAAATACTAGGAATTTTAAAACTTTCTACACGGCTTATTGTTAGGCACCTATATGCGCAATTTTGCCTTAATTTGACCGACACTGTATCTCTTACGGTTTTCGAGTTCCCCATACATAGACACGAATTCGAGCCACCCTGTACAAATCCACCTACAGATTGTGAGCCATAAAGATCTTCTTGAGGTCAACAAATTAATGACTTCGATAAAGTTACTCAAGAAAAAGAATCCTTACACTATCCACTGGACCCCAACACTTTTTATTAATATAATTATGTTATTAATCCTAGTGTTCGGAAGCATCATATCGCTACACCGACAAGTCCAAATGAAACCGGGACAATCCGACAATGACATCGAACTTCAGGATAATTCTGAAAACCTCAACTTCTCTTTTCCGAGCTTAAGGAGGAAGAAGCTATGTCATAGTTTATAAGCGGTGGTTATGTCGTTAGAATTAGATTAGAAAGTTATCTTAATGGCACTTAATTTCTTTACCTTCCCTTTCCTATAAATAGGTCACGCTTAGCTTTCAGATCACATTTTTCACTTTGTACTTCATGTAGTTAAGACCGTCGCATCCTAATTTTCAAACTAGTATAATTTTATAGGTTATTGTAAATAATATACATGTTTTTTTTCTATAAACTGTAAGTCTCCAAGTTATATAACTCAAGCTTGCATTCGTTTCCCGCTTCGACAAGATAGTTCCGACTTTTGATCTGATTTTGCTGCCAGTACTTGTAGGCTCGCTGTTTCCTACCTACAGATATTTCGTATCTTCTACCGAACTAGGGCTTTCCTTTTGACGGTAAATTTGGAATGCATGCTTCCCTTGCTGAGTAATCTATTCGCATTAGATTGACGTTGCCAAGGAAAATCTAGGTAGAACTCTCTTAGATCCTCTCTGTTTGGACAATTGTTATGCCAGATTTTACGAGGCAATGGCGGGAGTAGTAATTCACAAACCGTTGTAATAAGTTTGTGGTCGGAGGTACCTAATGACGGACCAACTGTAATTATAAATTCGCCCCTCTCTGAGGTTCGAGTTGGTTCGTCTACAACTTGGAAGGAGATGATGGATGGCAACATCAATAAAACAATTCTGTAAGTTCATTCGATTTTCAAATTTGCTAAAGGAAGCTGCAAATTGTGAGACAAGACTTAGGAGATTATTGTTTCCAGAGACTATTCAAGTTAGGAGCCCTAAGATTGCATGTTTCGGATGTTTATTTAATTGATACCTTTGATTGATTGATAAATTTGGAATAAATGCCCCCTACGCCGCCATTTTGAAAAAAAAATGACAACTTGTGATACATCGCTGACAAGGGAATTTCAAGCCCTATTCACATATCTATAAATATTTACAGAGCTGTATTTGAAATTCTTGCCTCATGCTCACTTCCGGTCAAACCGGAAGTGATATTAATTTGCTTTTTAGTGGAAAATCTGAGTTTTCATAAACTATATCTTCAGCCAAAATTTCAAATTTCTCCTTAAAAAAGCATTTGACTGGTGCG
>MU191009.1:0-17285 GCA_016904865.1 Pissodes strobi | reverse complement strand
GAGCTATTACGAGGACTGGTGTTGACCGTATTTCAAGATATACATCTCATTGTAGTTTATTCTATTGGTAATTCTTAATTTGATAGGAATATGGCGTTCAGCGCCATCTGCCGATTATTTTTATCTTTGAATTGAAAAACAACAACGCGTCCAATTTCAAAGCAGTTTTTAGCAGTAGTTCTATGTAGAATACGAGCAGTAGTGAGTTAGTTTTGGTTAGTTTGCAGGTAATCTATGAACATTGATTAGGAGACCTAAAACGAAAACGAAGGCAGTGCAGTGAGGGCAGTGAGTTGGCCGATAACCATGTACATAGAGTGGTCATATTTTACCTTTGTGTAGTTGTTGGTGTGATTAATCATGTCGACGAATAATAGTTTATATTGTTATTAAAGTCCATGGCAAGAGTTTTGATACCAGATTTTATTGCCGATTGGCAGGTTGTGGTCGATTATGCAGCAATCGACATGGATACCCTTTCGCGCGGATGTCTTCGAGTTGGTCTTGTGAGTTAGAAGGGCCTTCATTTGTCTTCTCGATTGACACACTTGGGTTCTAAGATCTCGGTATATGTTATCTTAGTTTCCGGGTGTTGAGATGCTTACTGCTTAGTGGCAGTGGAGCGTCTGGGGTAGCCTAAACTATTTCAGGTGACACTAACTAGTCGTCGAAGAAAGAAGATATATCTCTAACATTATATAAGAATATAGTATTGTGTAAATTGATGGTTATTGGCATGAAACAAGGGGACAGTGGTTCCCCGGTGAGTACACTTTATTTTTTATCATAGATCAGTCAGTACAGCAGTTGGTTAATTTTATTGTTTCATGGTCCCCTCAATCTCTGGCCATATGCCGGGTGGATCTAGGTGAAAGAATTTCATTGTCAATACTCACGTAAATGTGATCTTATAATACACTTATTTTCCACTTTTATTTTTCGCTTTTGGATATATATAATTTGAAGTGTTTTCTTAAAAGAGTATGTTTTATAAAACGTGTTCGGAATAATTAAAATATATATAAATTGTGAAGTATTGTGAATATTAGGTTTGAAGAATTTTGACTAATTATTGGTGAAACCAAATGTGAGGTTTACTTTATCGTTCTCTCACCTTGTACCTATTTAATGAATGGCATATTCTGTATATTTGTGTTTTATATTGCAAGCTACACTAAACAGAAAATTGTAAAATTGATTTTCTGATACGCGGATAATAATATCTTATCTCAATGGCGCCATTGACAGGATATTAATAGGCGAATCAATGGGGAATTGGATTATTATTTTTATTTGCAGCCTTTATAGAACAAGAGAGAGATACGTTTATTTCCAGATGACCTCATCCCCATATGACGGCAAAGTTGACAATAATAATTATGAAAAGATCTCAATAAATAAAATTCCAGAATATTGCTAGATCTTAACGCTTGAATGCAACTCATTAAACTAGCTAACGTCTCTGGTTATAGATAGATGACTAATTATCTGCCATTTAATTGATTATTTGCTTACTATAGCTAGACATGATAATCTTAAGTTAATTTTAATAAGCTAGTGACAGTAGTGACCTATTCAAATACGGTACTTATTGCGTGTTCAGAGAAGATTACCAAAAAGAGGGAATATGGGACCAATGGTAAAAATCTATCAAGGAGGTCTAGAAGTAGCTCGGAAATTATTTAAGATAATTATAATTTCAAACTTTCAGTTATTCTCATTAAAATTTTAATGGACAATATATCAAATATAAGAGAAAAAGCCATCTTAGTCATGTCTAATACAAGATTATATGAAAAATTACTTTTTTTTTATTTGAAAAATTGATCTATTATATCGTTGTCCTGTACCAAATCCGAAGCCACTTCTCATAAAATTGTCTGCTTCGCTTCAAATGAGTAGAAATGATTTTATTCTTCACTTTTCCTAGACAAGATGCTTAGAAATTATAAGCTTGAAGATAATTTGGGACTGATTTCTAAACATATAATATAAAAAGCCACATACATATATGGAAATTGAAACATATTATAATACTTGGTAGTAATTTGAAAGGAAGCGAGCGTTTTTATGACAAGTGACATTTTTGTACTTTTAACAAAGAAATAAAAAAATGGACAGATATGAATTTAGTAAATATGAAGACGCTAACATCGTTCCCCTTATTCTTTTTCTGGTTATAAAATAGTACTATTACTTCCGGCTACTGCGGCGCTGTTGCCAGTGACACCTAAGAGTATGCCTGTATCGTGACAAATCGGCAGCTTGTTTTTAATAACGCGTCAGAAAAATTACATTTATTAGAAAATAGAGCATGTTAAAATATACATTTTTCGCACTGATAAAAATGTGGATAAAACTTTAATAAATATATATATTTTTTTTTATTTGGTATAATTAGATTAAATAAAATTTCTTCAATTTAAATAATTGGTCGTGTTTGAATTTTTATTTTTTAAAGCTACATAATTGTTATAGCTTTTTTATATAGCTTCTCATCACTCATCTAACTGAATGTCAATAAATAGTCCTTTTAGAAAGATCAATACATATTTGCAATAGCCGAAATTGCTTTTTTTATTTAAGCCATCACCAATACAAACAGTAATCATTGAACAGTCAACTAAATACAATTATTTAAAATAAATAAACAATTATTTATTACAAATGCAAGATTTTGATAACTAAATAATTTGCTTATTTGAATCAAATTAACTAAATTGTTATTTCAAATAAAAATAAGACTAAATAATTTGCTTATTTGAATCAAATTAATTAAATCGTTATTTCAAATAAAAATAACATTTGGGCAAATAAAAATTATTTGATTCAAATAAGATAAATTATTTCGTACAAATACCCAAAACATTGGTTTAAATAACCGACCTATTTAAATTAAAACACGAAGCTTTTGGAACAAATACACCTCAGATTTCAATCAAAACACAAAGGTTTTTAAATATGTACACTGATAAAAATGTGAGAAAAAAACCTTAATAAATATTTCTTTGCTTTTTATTTATTTGCTTTAAATAAAAATTATTTAGATTAAACAAAATTGCTTTAATTTAAATACTTGGGCGTGTTTGATTTTTCTTGGTTATATCTTTGCCTTGTGATAGCAAGACTTTTTTCCATATTAAACACATATATATTCGCTTTAAAGATTTGCAGATACGAAACCTCCCTATTATTTAAAACAAATAAGGGTTGCTTTAAATTAAAGATTGTGAATATTTGATCAAATATCTCTCTTACAACTCGTAGCAGTTGCGCAGCCGCGTCGACGGTCTACGCTTCCCAGTCCCCGTCTCGGGCCCTTAGTTCAGTTTCATATCTGTTGCCGTCCTATAGGGAAATTTTATCCACCCAATGTCGCTAATTTGTTAGTATTTGTGATGGAAAATACATTAATTAACTGCGACTTGGGTCATTTGTGCCCTCATTTCAAGGTAAGTTACATTTTTATTATATTACTTAGCTAGGTACCTAATCAATCGTTTGTAAATAAGAAGCGTTCTCTCATAATCAAAATGGCGTGCGTTTTACTAGTACCTAATTAAAATTTGTTTTCTGCTGTTACTACCTAGAGATGCAGATGAATTCACGCGATATACGCCTACAATAGTGTATAACAGTTCGCTTAGGCAGTTTGGCGTACGATCTTGTTTGATTATTTTTGCTTTTTACGTTGTACAAGTTCAATGGCGTCCTCCTCGTTCTTGTATGTACCTACATAATATAATATGAATTAATAGGTATTTCAAAGCCCTGTTTATTTAGTCTGAATAAATAAATGGTTGATTCATGGATGTACTGTTTTGAAGCAAATTGTTTTTATTTCGATTAAATCTAATAGTATTTAAAAAAATATTATTTTTGTTAAATGGATGACATACTTTTAAACAATATAACAGGCTATTCAAGATACAACAATCACAATTGTTTCTATTATTTTTTGTTTTATTTATTGTTGTTTTATTTTTAGATCAAAATATTGACGGCATCGATGTTTTACGTAGCCTGATCGAAATCGATTTAATGTCGTTACTAACAATAAAATCGGTGACATCTTGTGCCATTTCTGTTCAATGCTCATTCCACTGGATCTGAAGAGGTAGTTGTATGTCCTATTAGTTTAATTAAGTAAAATGTTACTATTTTTATATAATAAAATTTTTATGAACTTTAGAATTTTAGTATTTTTTATAAAAACTAGTGAGTTACCGTTAAAATTAATAAGTAGTACAAACTTATCCCATAACATGTTTATGTTCCTATCTAGTATTTAGAAAAATATGTTTTTAGCTTAGGATAATAGTTTTTTTTATTATAAAAATGATTTAAAACCAGTGATAAGCAGAGACAAAATAATCTGATTATATGTTTTATTTATATTTTGGAAATACTCGTTTTGTTCTTTGTTTTTAATACCTTTGAATAAAAATGTTTCTTTGATATCCCTTTTTAACTTTTATTTTCTTTACTGTGGGCAACTATTCCTGTCATGAATTTGGTAAATAAAAGTTAAGTGTTCTGATATACCATTTACAAATCGGTGGTTAGATAGGGTTCGGAATTTGGATTCTTTAGCATTTAAAAGAAAACTAAGACATATAATCTATTTCAGCTAAAACGTGAAACCTAAATACGTCTTAATGATAATAACAGTGTTTTTTTAAGCCACATATTGAAACATTGAACAGGCTTGAGCAAATAAAAATTATTTGATTCAAATAAAAGAAATTATTTCGTATAAATGCGCAAAACATTGATTTAAATTACCGACCTATTTAAATTAAAATACCAAGTAGTTTTTGAAACAAATATACCTCAGATTTTAATCAAAACACAAAGGTTTTAGAACATATATATGTTATATTTGTTCCAAAAGCTTTGTGTTTTAATTTAAATAGGCCGGGTATTTAAACCAATGTTTTGGGTATTTGTACGAAATAATTTCTCGTATTTGAATCAAAATAATTTTATTTGTTTTAAAGTTTTTTTTGTTTGATGTGAACAACGATTATAAAATCATATTGTTTGAGCGCAATAAATATTTATTTCGAACAAAGAAAAACTTTAAAATAAATCAAATAAATATTAATTTTTTTCAAACAAATATTTGTTTGGCCATTATTAAACAAATATTTGCTTGAATAAACTCCATTTTTATTTGGATCAAATAATTTTTTTTCAGTGTATATGTTATATTTGTTCCAAAAGCTTTGTGTTTTAATTCAAATAGGTCGGGTCCTTAAACCAATGTTTTGGGTATTTGTACGAAATAATTTCTCCTATTTGAATCAAAATAATTTTATTTGTTTCACAGTTATTTTTGTTTGATGTGAACAATGATTATAAAATCTTATTGTGTGTTCGGAATAAATATTTTTTTATTTCGAACAAAGAAAATCTTAAAAATCAATCAAATAAACATATTTTTTTATTCAAACAAATATGTGTTTGGCAATTATCAAACAAATAATTGGTTGAAAATATTCCATTTTTTTGGATCAAATAATTCCTTTTTTCAGTGCGCTTTTAAGTAAACTTATAATACTAACATATAAACATTTATAATACAAAACTTGAATCAAAATGGAAACCCAAAAAGAATACGAAGTATTATAAACAGTAAACATTGAACTGTCACCTAAATACTTACAATTATTTAAAATAAATAAACTATTATTTATTACAAATGCAAGATTTTGATAACTAAATAATTTGCTTATTTGAATCAAATTAATTAAATCGTTATTTCAAATAAAAATAAGGCTTGAGCAAATAAAAATTATTTGATTTAAATAAGAGAAATTATTTCGTACAAATACCCAAAACATTGGTTTAAATAACCGACCTATTTAAATTAAAACACGAAGCTTTTGGAACAAATACACCTCAGATTTCAATAAAAAACAAAACAAAGGTTTCTGAAAATACATATGTTACATTTTGTTCCAAAAGCTTTGTGTTTTAATTTAAATAGGCCGGATATTTAAACCAATGTTTTCGGTATTTGTATGAAATAATTTATCCTATTTGAAACAAAATAATTTTGTTTGCTTTAAAGTTATTTTTGTTTGATGTGAACAATGATTATAAAATCTTATTGTTTGTTCGGAATAAGTATTTTTTTATTTCGAACAAAGGAAATCTCAAAAATAAATCAAATAAACATAATTTTTTATTCAAAGAAATATTTGTTTGGCCATCATCAAACAAATATTTACCTGAATAAACTCCATTTTTTTATCAAATAATTTATTTGTTCAATGCGCTTTAAAGTAAACCGTGTAGATTATAATATTAACATTATAAACATTTATAATACAAAACTTGAACCAAAATGGAAAGCCAAAAAAAGTACGAAGTGTTATACCTATTTTCCGCTAGAAACTGTATGTAAACTGGGCCCTATGTCACTACTTCACTGCTTCACATTGTTCACGAAATCAGCAATACTCCCTCATGCCGCGCACGCCGACAACGTCGCGTAGGCGGCACTCGTCTAGAAGAAACTGACCGCCATGTTCATGAAAATGGAAACATACCAAAACAGAATTATTGCACTCGACGCGCGTTTCGCTAACCAATTAAGTTTAATCATCTCCTGATGATGCTAACATGGTTAGCGAAACGCGCGTAGAGTGCAATAATTCTGTTTCGGTATTGTCGACAAAACTCCGTTTTAGTGCATTTTGCCGAAGGTTCCAAACCCTAACATAATAAATTAAAGCTAACTGAAATTAACCGAAAGTTGATTGAACGACTAACCAAAAGTAACCAAAAGCATCAAAAAGGGCAAAAACCTATCAAAACAGTTTAGAAATATTAAAGTAAGTTGAAACTAACCCAAATTAACCGAATTTTGGCGACTATCTAAAATTAACTAAAAACATTTAAATTGGTTATAACGTATTGGAACCGATTCAAATTACTAAAATAAATTGGAACTAACCGAAAGTTGATTAAATGACTAACCAAACTAACCAAAAGTAACTAAAAGTACCAAAACGAGCTAAAACGGATCGGAAGAGATTAAAAATATTGAAGTAAGTTAAAATTGACCTAAATAAACCAAATGTTGGCCACTAACCAAAACTAACCAAAAACACTAAAATTGGTTATAATTAAAACGTATCGGAACTGGTTCAAATGACTAAAATAGATTAACACTGACTAATAGGGAATACCATTGGTAAAACTGGTGCGGCACTGCTGCAAAATGTGTATACCATTGGCCAGTGCAGGGCAAGTATTTGTATACCATTGGGAAATTGGTGCGACATTTCTTGCCCCGAGTGCAGTCAGTTCCGCGCGACACCTTGGAGGTCGTGTGGCACCGATGTTGTTGTCAAAAGGGAAAATAACGAAATTCGATAAAGGATAACGGATAACCGATGTTTTTTTTGAAAATGGCGGAAAAATATCTTTTTATTTTAAATTCCTTTTATTTTCAAGTAGTGATAGTGACGAATAGTTGAACTCAAGGTCAAATCGTCAAATCCTATACCCCATTGGCAATGAACTGGTGCAATTTTTTGTGTGCACTGGTCGAGTTTCAGTGCCACACCAGTGCCACACTTTTTTACCAATGGTATTCGCTATAAAATTAGCCGAAAGCTGAATGACTAACCAAAATTAAACAAAAGTAATCAAAATTACCAAAACGGGCTAAAATGTATCGGAATAGGTTACAAAAATTAAAGTAAGTTAAAACTAACTAAAACAAACCGAATTTTGGCGACTAACTAAAACTAACCAAAAACATTAAATATGATTATAAGGTACCGGAGTCGGTTCAAATGATTAGAATAAATTGGAACTAACTGAAACTAACCGAAAATTGATTAAACGGCTAACCAAAACTAACCAAAGGCACCAAAACGAGCTAAACCGAATCAGAACAGGTTACAAATATTACAGTAAAGTTATGGCTAATTGTATATTAATAATCTTTCCTATCTACTAGTGGAGGGTGGTCTTCATATCCGCACCCTTTCTTTATTTATATTTTATTTATTTATTTTTTCAAATTGATATTGTTATTTGACTTAATTATTAATTATGATATTGTTTACTGTTAATGTTAAAATGCATTTCTTTAATTAAATATATTATAAACACTCGTGTTTGAATTTGTACTTTTTAAACTATATTTTTGCATTTTAATTCATCATTTTCAATGACCCCCACCCCACCCCGGTTGCATCTTTTTAGACTGTTAACATTTTTTAAGTATTCAGTTCGCTTTTGATGGACTGCCACACTTAACTGGGGGTTGCAATTACCCATGGTTCACAATGAAAAGTTCCTTGCCACTTATAAATTAAAACTTTAGTTAAACATATAATAGTATATTATGATATAAGTGTATAAGAGGGCCTTTAAAGCACTCGCGACATATTTCAATTTCATTTTGTAAGTCGCAAGGGCTTTAAAGGCCTCTTATACACGTATATCATACGGTATTTTTTTTATTACGAATGCATCATAATCTCAAAAATGTTTTAAATATTAAACTTAAGGGATATATTGATGACTATTTCACTAGACTGTTTTTACTGGTAAAACGTCATAGCAACTGTTCGTTTCCTACTGACAAAACTACTACCTGCCCGTTAATTGAGTGGTTTTTTAGCGACAAAACTATGACAGGTCCATCAGAAAGGTGTCTGGTATAACTGAGGAGCAACTTATCAAAACGCATTATGTCCACTCGAGGACAAAATTCAGTTTGTTGCGGTTTTGGATTTACATTTACCTCTTCTATACGCCTGTAAACTTAGAACAAATCAAATAGCGTTATATGCCTATCTAATTTGAGTGCAAAGTATGATGTTCACATCGAAACGCATTATATTCGCAATAGTTGACACATCAAAACGCATTACGATACTTGGCCAATAGGAGGAAGCAAATTGACTTGATATCGTGCAAATCACCTGATTTTTTAAATTCGGTCGTTAGTCGTTCGAGTTTAGTACAAACTTTCATACCTTTCCAAAATTTTGCCGACAAAATTTTTTCTCTTGTGATATTATATATGAATATATTAATCTGTCACATTTGACATGATCAAATGTTTCTATAGCAACCTTTAAAAAAGTAGGCGCACCATAAACATCATTTTAAGCACGCTGCAGCGTGCGATAATCGTTGATTATGATGCATGCGTAATAAAAAAGCACATTATTTTTCAAATATTTAGTTCTCCTTTACCGGGCTATCAGAATCAAATGGAGATTGCAATTCTTCTACCTCAAAAGTTTAGTGAAACATTTAGAAGCACAATTTTTATATATTTTTAAAAATGCACTACCCTTTTGACGGACTATCACAGTTAGCAATTACACAGGAGTATCAATGCGATTTTCCTTATCAGTTCTGAAATAAAGGTTTCATGAAGCATATCTTTTTATATTTTCAAAATATTAAGTTTACTTTTGTCGGACCATTCAGTATACAGTTAACGGTGTATTGTAATTGCCCAAGGGTATTAATGAGATGTTTCTTTTAACTTCTAAATCGAAAGAACAGTGAAACACACAAAAGCAAATTTTTTATAAATTTTTCAATTATTCAATTAAATTAACCTTACAACTACCCAAGAGTATTAATGAGATGTTTTTTGTCATTTTTAAATCAGTTTGGCTGTCCAAAATAGAAACCATGTAACTGACAATTTTTGAAAAATTGAGTTTTCAGTTTATTCGCACTTACTGTGTTCTTGCGCACATTTTAGTATAATTTGTTTTCCCAGTAGGATAATATATAACGAAGTAATGACATTAGCCAAACCAAGTAACTGCATTTACCCATAAGCCTTTTGAAGGTAAAACCAGAGTAAACGAAGTAAATGTATTGCAATTACACCGTTTTTATCTTGGAATATGCACTTACTTTTTTTTAAATTGTTGCGTCTTCTAGGATAAAAACATTATTGACATTCAAAATGTTTTTGTTATCCTAGTATAGGGCCTCAAATCGTAAAAAAGTGCAAGCTACATTTGTCACACATGACGTCATACGCGTGAGAGATCGTGTTAGTTGGTTTATTTAAACTTAAATTTGAATATAACGTATCGGAATCGGTTTATAATACTAAAATAAATTGGAACTAACTGAAACTATCCGAAAGTTTATTGACCGACTAACCAAAATTAACCAAAAGCACCAAAACGGGCTAAACGTATCGAAATAGATTTAAAATATTGAAATAAGTTAAAACTAGCCCAAATTAACCAAATTTAGGTGACTAACCAAAAGTAACCAAAAATATTAAAATTGCTTATAACGTATAGGAACCGGTTCAAATGACTAAAATAAATTGAAACTAACTGAAAGTAAACGAAATATGTTTGAATGACTAACCAACACTAACAAAAGTAACTAATAGCACCAAAACGGGCTAAAACGTATCGAAATAGATTAAAAATATTGGAGTAAGTTAAAACTAACCCAACTTAACCTAATTTTGGTGACTAACCAAAATTAACCAAAAACATTCAAATTGATTATAACGGATCGGAACCGGTTCAAATTACTAACAAAAATTGGAATTCACTGAAAGTAACGAAAGATAATTGAATAACTAACCAAAAGTAACTAAAAGCACCAAAACGGGCTAAAACGTATCGAAATAGATTAAAAATATTGAAGTTAAAACTAACCCAAATTACCCGAATTTTGGCGCCTAATCAAAACTAACCAAAAACATTAAAATTGCTTATAACGTACCGAACCGGTTCAAATGACTAAAATATATTAGATCTAACTGAACTTTACAGAAAATTCATTGAACGACTAACTAACCAAAAGTAACCAAAAGCACCAACACGGGCTAAAACGTATCAACATAGATTTAAAATATTGAAGTAAGTTAAAACTAACCGAAATAAACCGAATTTTGGCGACTAACCAAAAACATAAAAATTGCTTATATAACGTACCGGTACCGGTTCAAATGACAAAATATATTAAAACTAACTGAACTTTACCGAAAGTTCATTGAACGACTGACTAACAAAAGTAACCAAAAGCACCAAAACAAGCTAAAATGTATCGAAATAGATTTAAAATATTGAAGTAAATTAAAACTAACCCAAATTAACCGAATTTTCGTGACTAACTAAGTAACTAAAAGGGGCTCAAACATATTGAAGTAAGTTAAAACTAGCTCAAATTAACCTTATTTTGGTGACTAACCAAAAATAACCAAAAACACTATTGGTTATAACGGATCGGAACCGGTTCAAATAACTAAAATAAATTAAAACTAACTGAAATTAGCCGAAAGTTGAGTGAACGACTAACCAAATGTAACCAAAAGCACGAAAATGGGCTAAAACATATCGGCACAGATTAAAAATATTAAGGTAAGCTAAAACGAACTTAAATTAACCGAAGTTTGCCGACTACTTAAAATTACATTAATTACATTAAAATTGGTTATAACGTATCGGAACCGGTTCAAATTACTAAAATAATTTAAAACTAACCAAAAGTAATGAAAAGCTGATTGAATGGCTAACCAAAACTAATCACAAATAACCAAAAGTACCAAAACGAGCTAAAAAGTATCGGAGTAGGTAGCAAAAATTAAAATAGTTAAAACTAACTAAAACGAACCGAATTTTTGCGACTAACCAAAACTAACCAAAAAGATTAAATTTCATGATAACGTTTTGGAGTCGTTTCAAATGACTAAAATAAATTGGAACAATCGGAAAATTGATTGAACGAGTAACCAAAAGTAACTAGAAATAACCAAAAGCATCAAAACCGGCTAAAACGATTTGGAACAGGTTAAAAATATTACAAGGAAGTTATGCCTAATTATATTAATAGATTTTTCTATCTAAACGTGAAGGGTAATATTTTAGGTCTTCATATCAGCACCTTTTTTAATTTATTCTAATTTTAATTATGATAATGTTTAATTATATATATTATAAAGACTCGTGTTGTATTTTTACTTTTTTAAACTCTGCTGTTAGAAACTACTTGCATTTCAACACAAATCGCATTTTTGCGTGTTTATTGATCATTTTCAATGTCCCCGGCCCCAGTTGCATCTTTGCGAAAGACTGTGAATTTTTAATAGAAATTAGTAGTTTTAACTCACGGAAGCTCAATATTTTAAAAGATTTCAGAGGGGAAGGTTAGGATGTCGGCCTCCAGTCGTTTTAGTACGAGATCGAAGAAATTAGTGCAACTTCCTTTAGTAAGTGTAAAGGAGACAGATATTGAACCAAAAGTATGTATTTAATATCACTATCCTATTACGGAACTTTTTTAATTTGATGTCCGCAAAGCTGGGACACCGTCTGCTGGTACTTTTATCTATAAGAATGTATGTTTATTTTCAAAGATCCGTTTTAACACAGGGGCCCCCATATCGAGCATGACCGAGTTTTCGTTAATACGGTTTGATTAATAATTTATATTATGTAATACGGAGGCACATATTAGCTTTTAACATTAATCATAATCTCGGTGAAAAAAGTGGAAAAAAATTCTTGTAGATAAAATCTCAGCTTTACAGGCGTTTGATAAAAAACACTAAAATATTATTTAAGAAATAGCCTAAACATACAATATCTGTAAACTTTCTAAGTAAGACTATTTCGTAATAATTCAATAAGTTTAAAATTGGCAACATTTCTAGAAAGTGTTCAAAGTCAGAATTCAAAAAAACAACTATTAAGATATCTTTAAAAATTACGAAGATGACAAATCATGTATACATACATACCATATTTTATTTTATTGATTTTATTGATTTAAGAAAGATGAAGTCAGTGTCAGTGATAGGTGCGAACTCATTCAGCATGCATTTTAAATCACTAATTCTTTATCTTTTGTGCCCGAAGTATGGTGTGAAACTTCGTCTTATTTTTTGGGAAATATAGAAAATAGAGACGAAATAAGTCATTCCCATAGAAAAACCATGAGATGGTTACTCAATTATAACAGTGAATGAGAAAACAGTACATATGGTGATAGCGACCAAGACCGAACATATTCGCCATCAAGAAGTTCAAGTTCCGATGATGAATTAATCGAAAATAAACCCCAGAAGCGGGTGTGTAAATCGAAGATTAGTGTTGGTTAGGATAAAAAAATTACACATTATATGTTAAATGGGTTGCTACCGAGCCAGTAGAAATTAAAAAAAAACGTAACTTATTATTTTAGAAACAGGGAAAGGAGGTGAACAAAAACTGCGAGTCAGGACGTGATGCTATTATGACAGGCATAGAAAATATAGATACAAAAAGAAATGCAGACCAGGACAAAACAGATCAAGAAAATGTACCTAGATAGGAAGGAAATATAGAAGAAGCAAAAGGGCTCTGTAAATTGAATGAATGAATGTTGGTTAGGATAGAAACTAAAAAAAGCACATGATATAATCTTAAATTTTCGAGGTGGGTAATCAGAGACATGTCCCTTGTCTTTTTTAAATCAAAACTAGTTGAGTCCTGTCTCAGTTTGGGTTTCGTTCTTCCATTCAACACATGTTCAATATCCTAATTTTTGTTTTCTTTATCACAACATTTATATTGTAATTATATACTAGTTTATTATATATCGATGTAAACCTATGCAAGTATGCAAGATAATATTTTGCTATATCAGGATTTATGCATTTCCTATAAAAGCGCACTTGCAATGGTACAGACAGTTCTATCAGCTTTCGGTCTTCACTGAGCTACTTAGTCTCGCGTAGTTTTGAGTTAATTTTAGTTTTTTAAAAATTTGTTATTTTATTATCTAAATAAAACTGGCGCAGTCGGTAGGATTTGTCGGCTATATTATTGGATTATCAGTGCGCGTAAATTTGGCAATACGTAAAGGAAATTTCATCGTGAAAAGACTTAACGTGTGAACAGTGCCAGTGTGGAGAGTCCTTAGCGATGATATGTTTCAACGGTTAACCGGCAATTAACCAAACAACATCCAAGCAAGTGTTTCAGAAGTGGATACCTGGCTCCATCAAGTGAGCTCCAGTTCTTTTCCAACTTCAGGAACTCAGCTGCCAATCCAGACGCTATTAGGTACGTTAATCTACAACGCCTACATAGAATTAGAACTTCATAGGATTAGATGACGTTTTTGGGCAAAGAACTCACCACGTCATCCCTAGCATAAGAACTTCGGGAGCTGCAAGAACCTCGAGAACTTCAATAAACTTTGAACAGAAACTACAATTATGGAATAAGGTTAGTTTAAGTTTAGAAATAAAGTCCGTTCAGGGCTATTGCGCTGTTACGTCATAATTTCTGACGTCGAAAGAAAAAATCCGTACGTCTTAGATAGACTCGTACGTTATTTTTTACACTAGCCAAAAGATGTCTCTGTACCTGGTTTCTATTCCGGAGCACATTCCGTTTTTATCAATTTTACATACTTATTTTTCGTTTTGCAAACTGATACACTTTATTTCTTGGGAATTTTAATATTTATGAAAATTATTATACTCTCATAAATACCTACAATGCAATCTTCGCCATTACTAATTAAAGCGAAAATTGCATTGTACGTAGATATAAATGGTAATTTTATTGATGCAACAGCAGAAATTTATATAAATAACGTCAATTATTTTATTGTTTGGTATGTATAGATAGGTATCTTTGAATATCAATTCTATCTATAGATATCATTTTTTAGTAGGTATTATCAAATAAATAAATATTATTTACATTGTGCACAGCTTTCCAGGGTATAAGTGGCCTACCAGCATCTTTTTCACGTGTGAGATAATGAACTAATTTTAAAATAAGAGCTTGTTCTTTCTCACTGAACCGGTGGGGCATCTCAAAACGATTTTTATTATCAATTATTAGCGTAAAACACAAACCAACTACCAACAAATCAATTAAATGAATTAAATCTGTTTGATTATTTTCGTTTTGATATTTTGACATTCGATGTCAAATATTCTAATATGACGGACCAATTTAGGACATACGTTCATTGCATAAAGAAAGATGGAATGATATGACGTAACAGCGCAATAGCCCTGAACGGACTTTAAGTTTTGTTTTTCAACATATTTTTCTTTTTCGTTCCCTTTTAAAAAGAACATTTTTGAAATTTAATTTTAAGTTTTGAAATTTTGAAAACCAAATTAATCCATAATGGCTGAAGCTTTAAAATCAACTGTATTATTATTAAAATCTTTTGATGGTAACCCTTGCCATTCAGAAACATTAATTAATCAAATAGATACATTTCACACAAGATAAAGATGCAGGTCAACAAGAATTTGTAAATTTAGCTATAAAATCAAAAATAACTGGTGTCGCGGATGACTTCATTTTATCCCGACCTGATTTACAAGGATGGGCAGAAATAAAAATCGCCCTTTGTCAAAAATTTTCAGATCCAATAACAGCTAACCTTCAACAGTAATTAATATGTTTGTATAGAAATAAAAATTAAAGCATCCATCACTATATAGGAAGATTAAAACTTTCACTGCATAAATTAAATGATAAAATCAGAATTGAGATAGCGAACGTTCAAGCAAGACAAGTGTTAGCTCAACAAAATGAGTTAACTGCAACACAAAATCTGTATGCTAATACATCTCATGATTTGCAAACAGTTTTAATGGTACGTAGTCTCCAAATATTAGATAATGCAATTAAAATTGTGACAAATAATGAATTAATAAGTAATCAGTTGAGACATAGAAATCAACATAGGCCTCGTAATCAAAATTTACAACAACCCCAATTGCCCCAAAGGAATTCAATTTCACCATTAGTTCGAAGATCTCAATCACTAACAACCTCAACAATCTAACTGTCCTTCTCAACCAATCCCATTGTATCCAAGACCTATACAACGATATTATCCAACAAATAAATAAGTATTTGTTTAAAACGCTTTTGCTAAAATACTCATCAGGTATTTCCAAAACCTACACATATGTCAGGAGTCAGTGTCCAAACAAGGTGACCAACTCCATCGCAACAACCACCACTTCAACTACCTTCTTGAGTTCAACAGCAATTCCGATGTCGAACGAGACCCAATCAAAAATTTGTTTTTGAGGAATTAACTAATACAGAACAAAGTGAATGTTTTGATCCCGAAACATACTATGACAATGATCAAATTGCTGAATTAGATGTTGAACAATTTCAACCTAATCAATACGATTATGCCATTTATAACAATGAAAAAGAATATCCTGATATAACTGACGTCGAACAGGATTTTCAGCAGGATATTAAGGAAGTAACTGCTCCTTAACTTTGAATAGCTTTCAAATAAATCAATTACCTTTTATACTAATCCCTGATACTAATATAAAACTTTTAATAGATACAGGTTCCCATGCCTTTCTATTACTCCCATCTACTGCTGAAAAATATTTTCCGGAAACTATTCGTCCTCATAAAAGTACAATTTAAACTTGTGCCGGTTCAAAGAAAACCCCACACTAAGCTAGAATAAATCTTTTGGTTCCCTTCGGTATTCAAGAACCTATTAACTTTATGCTATTTGCATTTCACAAATATTTTGATGGAATAATTGGAATAAAAGATTTTTAAAATTTCGGTTTTAATATTGACTTACAGAATGAACAATTAATTAATTCTCAAAAAAATATTCCATTTCAATATCGAACTGATTTCAGTACACAAGTAATTGAAATTCCACAATTTACTTATGAGAAAGCAAAATTAAGAACTTCGGAACCAGAAGGTTCAGGATTTATTTTCCCATATTTTGAAAATGATTGTATTAAAATTCAACCAACCCTTTTTAAAGCAGAAAATGGGGAAATAACTATAGGATTGGGTAACTTTTCTAATAGAAATTATGCATTAAAAATTCCACAAGATAGTTATTTTCTTCTTTCACTAGATTACTTTGAGATTTTTAACATCGAAAAATCAAGTTCTTCATAAACCTAATAATGCCCTTACCTTCCCAAATCAAGGAAAACTTGTTATAAAAACTTCAGATGAAATCCCAATTTATACAAAAACTCAACCTACAAAAATGGCGACTTGTAGTCGAGTATCGTAAATTGAATGAAAAAACAATAGACGATCATTACCCTTTACCCAATATTTCAGACATACTTGACAAAATTGGAAGATCACAGTATTTTACTACTTTAGACCTTGCTAGTGGATCGAGATCGATCCTAGTTCAATTCCAAAAACAGCATCTAATGTTGAAAACTGTCATTTTGAATACTTATGTAAAATTAGTGTTTTATAAGATCACACTTACGTGAGTATTGACAA